>JADBJO010001489.1:347500-370000 GCA_016801955.1 Conus betulinus
TATTCAGTCATTCCCCCACATATGAAAACATATTAAAAATGACACATGGATGGTTGTGCTGGTGACAGTTTTAAGCATGATGTGCATGCCGATGCAAGCTCAAGCATGCATGTGCGCACACAATCATTCTGTGTCAATGCCAATGTGAATGCCCTAATATGTACTTTAGCATGAATTTGCTTGTCCATATGTGGTTTATGTGTATGTGCAGGCCTGCACCCAAGCGTGCATGTGTGAGTGTGTGCATGTGATCACCTGTGTGTGTGCGCATGTTTGTATGTGACAATAAGTGCATGTACATGAGTGAATGTACCAAGAGATCCCAAGTTCAAATCAAACTGTACACAGTTCATGATTGACAAGCCACATTCCCTCCCCAAACTCTATGACTGCACACAGGTGATCAGGTGATGTCCCGCTGGGTGGGTGGGCGAGCCATCACATTCCTCTTGATGCGCTCGGCCAGCCAACTGATGCCCTCCGACACTCCGTCTCTGAGAGAAAACATGAACAAAGGTGGGTTTGTTTGTTTTTTTCCAATCCCAGTTATGCAGTATTCCACTAGAAATCTCTCATCTTCTGCTTCATTTCCACACCTACCCCACGAAAACAGTCATTTTTGTTGACAATAACAGTTTTTCTTCAATCTTTAAGGCACATCCTTCTTGTTTGGAGTCAACGTCTGCGCAAATTCCAACCCCTCCAAGTCCTTTGGGTGAGACTTTCAAACAAAGCACTCGCCATGAGCGCATCTATCTAACAAAAGAATGCACAAAGCCCTAAATGCGCATTTCATCCCATACCGTCCTTCATAGAAAAGCAGGCCACTACATGTTAGTGAAACAGACCACACACACACACACACACACACACACAGCCAACATGCACCCTGGTGGTGTGGTTATGACATTACTCCTGTGACTGAAAATAGCTACCTCCATGTAGGGTTAAACATCCTCAGAAACACACAAAAAAAACTCATCTGTGATAAATCCAAGATTTCTAACTCTGGAACCTACAAGAACTTAAACTTTCAGTTTGATCAGATCAGAACCGCTGGGAGTGTTGTCATCAGACTTTGATGGAAAACTTAACACTCTCAAGTATTGCTTGTTCAAGGTGTCTTTTTCGGGCTCGACAGATTTTGAGTGACAATGTGATGGTTTCTATTTGGACAGGGGAGAGCTTGCTCCCGTTCATCTCTCATTTCTTAATGTTTCAAATTACATATGCAGCACCACACTTTCACAATGATGGCACAGTTTTTCTCACCAACAAGGCAAATGCAAAACAAAGTTGTGGCTTCAGCTGGTACAAAGCTTGTCTGGGGTGTGTGGTTGCAGAATTTTGAAATCTCTTGAATGCTTATTTTTCTTTAGAACAGAATAAAACCCAAGTGTTCTACAAATCCTTTCCTCAACTTTAAAATCCCTTCATGCATGCTGAGTGTTCATCAATGCCACAAAGCACTCATACGTAACTTAAATGATACTAAGAAGCAGATGGAAGGTGGTGGTGGTGAGAGGGGGGGGGGGGGTCAGGCCAGGAATCAGTGACAATAGGTACAGGGATTTAGCACTCCATGGAGAAAAGAACAGTAGACTGTCTACCCCTGCCAACTCCAAATCTAGACTAGATCTAGTTGCATAGTGAGGCGGGGGTGCAGGCGGAAATCTAAACAAACTTGAAAAGTTGTGGATAATGCACCGCCAAAAAAACATACACAAACGAATCACAAAACTTGGCAGAGTGTTATCCATAACTTTTCAAATTTGTCCAAAACTAGGCATTCGTTTGTGTAATAATGCACCAGGGAAGAAGCACATCATGCATGTCTAAGGATCATGTGCTCCCATTCAGAGTTTACCATCATTTCTTTTCTCTATACATTTCTTGTCAACCATCCCAGACACTTCAGTGGCCAGCTCACCCTCTTAATGCTGACACACCCTCTGTGCTGCAGTCTCTGTCTCCCACCACCTGGGCAATGGGATTGAAGACATGTTTGACGTCATCCACAGACAGGCAACCCTGAAACACACAGCGATCATGGTGTGGCTTGAGTTTTTCTCTCCTGGTCTTTTGTTTAAAGTAAAGTTTTTTTCCCCCCTATCTTTCATTGTAACTTAAAGAGATCTTTCCTTGGGGAATACAAATATTTTGTATTTTGTTTTCCCAAAGTATTCCCCCCCTCTTTTTTCATCACAGTTATTTTCCTGGTGAGTGACACAGTCTACAGCATTACTGAAAACAGGCCAAAATAAATATACATAAACGTGCAAGTAATGTTTGTTTTAATTAATGATACTGAACAGACAAGTAAATTTTCACCAAACATATTTTCTTCAGACATTGCACACCAACAGCAGAAGCACAAAATACTCCTCCAAGTCACAAACACCACTTAGATTTTTTTTATGTCTGTTGTTTGTAACAGAAGATGTATTTCTCTGTATTTGTCAAAAATGTATATGTCACTTACTTATTACTTACCAAAGCAAGTTCTACTTGCCCCTTTGTGTTTATGCGTTTTGGCTATTCATTTTCAACCCCCTCTTGCCATCTCCTGAAATTTTATAATGGGCTATCGCCTGTAAAAAAAAAAATTGAAGAAAAAAAAACATACACTGAATTCTTTGAGAAATATTCTCAATCTTTTTTTAATGTCAATTCAGAACCTATGAAAAACAATAAAAGACTATTTCTATTTCAGGTATATATACACACACTTCTTCGAGAAATACTCTCAATCTTTTTTTAATGTCAATTAAGAACCTAAGAAAAACAATGCAAGATACAATTTTAGGTAAAAGGCGGAAGAAATGTACGTGTACGATCAGATATTAATATCACACTCAAACTGAAAAAAAAGAAAAAAAATTTAGTCTTCATTCATACAGTACAACATAGGTTTCTGTTTTTTCTTCTTACTTTCTTTCTTTTTTTTTCAGCGTCTGTCATGACTAAAAGCAGCGACAGCAGTCACACTGAACGTAGCTCTTACCTCTAGTCCTGCTTGTTGGCCAACAGCAGGAGGGGCACACCATGAAGGGCAGAGTTGACGACCATCTTGTCTGTGCAAACATTGTACACAGGCTACATTGTACACAAGGATACATTATAGTGTTTAGATCTTTTAAGGGCAATAACAAAAAACAAGAAGAAGAAAAAAAAAAACTAGCATCAGGGAAGGGAAGGCCGGAGACAGCATGGATGTTTTTTGTGTGTGTGTGAAAAAAGAGAGAGAGAAAGAGAGAGAGAGAGAGTGTGTGTGTGTATGTATGTGTGTGAGTGTGAGTGAGAGAGAGAGAGTGAGTGAAAGAAAGAGAGAGAGAGAGTGTGTGTGTGTGTGTGTGTGTGTGTGTGTGTGTGTGTGTGTGTGTGTGTGTGAGAGAGAGAGAGAGAGACTGAGAGAGTGTGTATATGACAACAACTCTATCAATCTATGCAGTCAGTTTTCCTTCTCCCAGTGGTAGATAAAGTGATTCTGTACACAAACTGAACAGATACATGCAAATCATTTCCATGTGATGTCATCTAAAAATGTGAAATCTGATCAAGAAAACTGACAGACATTTAAAGAGCCATTTTCATATCATACGCTTACATACAAATGCAAAGACACACACAAATACATGCACATACGTGCACGCATGCACACACACACGCACGCGCGCGCACACACACACACAATGTGCACACACACACACACACACACATGCGCATGTGCTAATGTGAATGCGCGCACACCCACACAATGCAGAGGTAGCCCACAGATAACATATTCATCTTGGAATCAAGAAAACCCAAGCTCCATGGTTTGAGTCAAGCTCAAGGCAAATCTTTTTTCCTCTCTTCACCCAGTCTTCAGTTGTGGTCTGTCTATATGCTAGTCTTTCGGACTAGACAGATCATATGCTAGTCTTTTGGACTAGACAGATCAAACTCCTTGGTGCTCTTGGCACTCATAAAACAACAATGGGCAGTATCAGAATCCCTAGCAAACTTCTGCTGAAAACCAGCTGCCGACATGCCAACAGAAAAAACACACGGTGATACTGGCTTCAGGGCTCACACTTAGAAAAACAAAAATCCCTGATTTTCTAGTGAGGTCCAGGCTAATGACCCCACCGCACTCTTCCCCTCCCACTACCCTACCCCTCCTCTTCCCATCCATGTACAAATAGAAAAAATTTGCATTCAGAATCGTACAGTTTCATCTAAATCTGAGCACAGAGCAGTGTGTCGCCCCTTTTCAGTCCACCCAGGACCAGGAAAACTTGATTGCACAGCTTTTGTCAATTTCTTGCTGACACAGCATCACAGGGTGACATAAGTTTGCCTTCAAGTGGACAGACAAAGTGGTCACTGCTGGCTCTCACACAAGAAGTCAACATGGGATCTTATGATGCCAGTGTCATCATGCTAGCACACTGAAAACATGACCAGCGCTGCGCGCCGATTCCTTTGCTACTTTCTCATCTACCCCCCCCCCCCCCCCCCCCCCCCTCCCCTTCCCTTCCCCTGAATTTTTCCTTGCAGACATTTTTTTTTTCCACGGCTTCTCCTTCATTACATCTCTCTGAAATCCTGAATGTTGTGGAAAAGCAGGAACCCTGTGTACCACAGCAGTAAGTTGCTCCTAGTCAGGACAGCATAAATTTCTCAAACAGAAAAAGCAGTTATGCCAGAAAAGTCATAGCGCAGTACATGTACATATACCTTCATGCTCACATCCACTCGGTCACATACATACTCGAACATGACAGGCACGAATACCACTAACCAAATGCTGCTTTGGATTCTTCAATTCTCTCTCTGTCTGATGAATCAACAACGTAGATAATGGCATGGGACTCGGCGTAATACTGCAACAAAATAAAACAGCTTATCCATTTCCTCTGGTAATAAACATGACCATTCATCTCTTTGGACATTCAACACAATAACATGACGAACTATCTTCAAATATTCTGAATATTTTCTAGCAATATGACAAAAAACACAACAGAATCCAAGAGGAACATTTCTGAATATGGTCTAATCATTTTCTCAAGAGTGACCGCTATTTCTGCCTACCAATCATTCCCTGTCTGACACTTCTCACTCACAGCCAATTTGCTGGTCAAGGAATCAGTTCAGATTCCATCATCATCACTGTTATCTGAAAAGAGTTCTGTGTTAAGACATGCACACACACATCAAGCTACATCCACTATTAGACTGCACAATTCTCTCTCAGGTTTTTTTTTTTTTTTTTTTAAATAAACATTCTGTCACAGTTTGTGTAGTACAGAAGAAAATTAACTTTGTTTTTTTTTTTTCATGCAATTTCTCTGGAACAAGTTGGTTAGGAAAAAAAGTTAACTCACCCTTGTCCCATAGTGACTGCAACTCTTCCTGTCCGCCCAAGTCCCAAAAGTTGAGACGAGTTTTTCCCAAATCAATTTTCCCAACTGAAAAAAAAAAAGACCTTGTTTGCTAGTTTGTGAACCAGTCTATTTCGTATTTTTTCCACAGCAACTAGGCAAAAAAAAAAAAAAAAGGAAAAAGATCTTCAATTACTTTCCAAGCTTGAAACAAATTTCACATTACTACATGGTTTGCATTAGTCATTCAATATCTGCTACACTGCAAGAAAATTCAACAATAACAATTACACTCTTTAAAAAAAAAGAGGAAAAAAACAAACAAAGAAGCAAAAAAAAACTTATTACGTTCTGAAAAAGAAAAGAGGAAAAAAAAAAGACTCAAACAGAAAGCTGAGATAGTGGATTATCTCTGCAGCTATTTTAACTATTACTACCTTAAATCTCAGCACCTATTGTACTAAAAAAAACAACCTTCACCCATCTCACAATCAAGCGCCATGATCCACTAAATTTATCACAGATGCTTGCAGCTGGATTTTCAAGTAGCCCAGATAATTTCATCCAAATTGTGCATCTACAAGTGTGCACGCATGTGTGCGTGACTGTTTGTGTGTGTGTGTGTGTGCGCTTGTATGCACGTGTGTGTGTGTGTGTGTGTGTGTGTGTGTGTGTGTGTGTGTGTGTGTGTGTGTGTGTGTGTGTGTGTGTGTGTGTGTGTGTGTATATACCTGAGAGCAAAATTTTATAAGAAAGACAGGGAGTGCATATACATGTATGTTCATTTTGAGACCTAAGTATGTGTTAACACTTGAGTGATTAGCACATTTACGCGTTCGGATTAGTAGGTTTATTTGTCTACAAACGTTTACAATCCGTCACATTTTGATGACTTATATAATGATAATTTTACATACTATTCAGTCCCACTGTTGTAGTCACTTTGGCCAAGTTCATCCCTTTGTAGCCTTTGTTGAATTTGGTTTTTGTCTGTTCCAGGTATGTCTGAAAGAAATAGTTACTGTTTAACATATACTGCAAAAAGTACATCAGGTTTATGATTGAGCAAAATGATATATGATGTAAAGGACCTAGACAAACAGAAAATGAGGCTGTAAAACAACATCAACAACGACAAACTTCTAAAGATTCTGGACGGCTGTGAAGTACCTTAATAAAGAAGAAACTGAAAGGATTAAGGATGTAAATGGACTACATAAAAAATAAATAAAATGAATTTTAAAATGAACTAAGTAAATGGACTGAAAAACTTTAAATGATGGAGTCAGAAAACATGACAAATGAAGCTTGGGAAAATTTAGACGGTCATTATCATCACCAACAATGGTCCATACCTATTTTTTTTCTTTAAACTGAAACAACTTCTGCATGAATCACTGCTAATGACCTGCTTCAACTAATTTATCTCTGTTGTTATCTCTCCAATAGTTTTGCCATTTTTCCCCCGGGAAGTGAAGAGAGAAAGGGGGAAGTGGATGGGGGAAGCTGTGCACACAGATCAAAACTGAGCAAGTCTATATAATTCATACATTTATACGCTATCAACAGCTTTCCATCGTTCTTGAAATATTTACATCAATGAACAGAACAGCAAGAAACATGAATGGATGCATACACACAAAAAAAAACCACATCAGTTTGCACAAGTCATGATGTATCATGTTTATCAGCTCTGTATTTCACTTACACCACAGATTCACTGATGTAAGTGACATCATAGCCTGTCACACTGCATCACCTTCATAATATGTCAAATTATCCACTGAAAATGAATGTCAGGACACACATGTGTGTGTATGTGTGTGTGTGTGTGTGTGTGTGTGTGTGTGTGTGTGTGTGTGTGTGTGTGTGTGTGTATGCACAAATGTGTGTACACATATGTGTGAGTGTGTGCATATGTGTGTGTGTCTTTATGTCTACGTCTGTCTGTATGTATTAAGTTAGAGAGTGTGGGTATGAATTATATCCGGTCTGATAAAACAGACATGTTATGACTATGGTCAGAATTCCTGCTGTTTGACATATGCCCGTTTGTCTTAATTTGCCACATTAAGCTTGTCTTAATTTGCCACATTAAGCTCCTGAAGAACATTGTGCTGAAGAGGGCTGATCATCATGTCCAAAGATTTACACTAAAATCATTATTAGTGGTCGATGAAATTCTTGTCATTTTCAAAATGAGCTTTTGTATCCTGCTTGATTTACAGCTCCAATGCAATCTTAACTGTAAGATGTCTATGAATAAAACCATAATCAAAAACTCAAGATCATCAATCCCAGACAAATGCTGCAGACAATTTGACTGAACTGTTTTTAAATCAAATGTATGATCTTTCAGTATGATTTAAAAAGAAGCAAACCAATGGATTTCTCTTCCTCATCAAGATTCCAATCACCTCCCCCCTCCTCCAGATCTCCCATATCCACCCATCACCACCACCATCACCCCTTCTTTGACAACCTCCCTGAACATAAAATATGCTGGGAATCTTATACAGGTACACAGATCTAATTTTGTACAGAATACAGAGCACATACACATGTAGGTACATATATATACATGCACATATGCATAGCACTGCCATCACCACCACCACAACTACTACAACACCACATTGTCAATATCCAATGACAGAACCATTGTACACTCACAGTTTTGCCAGCATTATCAAGTCCTAAAATCAGCACAAAGAACTCTTCCTTCTGAAACCAGTATTTCCACAAACCAGACAGCAACGTATACATCTGCAAGAAAAATGTAAATGTTTTCCTCACATTGAAATTTCAACACACACAACATCATCTTCGATTTGTTTAACTCATTTAGGCATCTGCTAGGTTTTGTCCATGAGGCTCTTCAAAAACATTTATCTATTATTTACTTGAATACATTCATCTTGCAGTACCCCCCCCCCTCCCCCCACCTTGCACAATTGTCACATGGCATAGCAGATGTGCTATATGCAATGCCAGCTCCTTGATGAAATTGATTATTTATCTTGATCATGAGACTGTCCTTAAACCCCCCCCCCCCCCCAAAATGTTCTATAAATTATATTTGATGATTTTGTGCATGAAAATAGCAAATAAATGTATCATACACTGATTTACAAACTCTGTGACTGTCTCACCATTCCCTACCTAAAAAAACAAAATCAGATTCTGAGAAAGAGATAGAGAACAAAATTTACAAACAGAAATTATACGAAGTTAACTTTATCTCCAGATCAAACACACACACACACACACACACACACACACACACACACACACACACGCACACACACAAACACACACACACACAAACAAGGAAACATCTATGTTCAGTTTTATGAAATATCAAAAGCAACAGCTGATGTTCATAATGGTGCAAACCCTCAATGTCAGAGTGAAATGCTGACAGATGACAGATTTATTATCTTTTGTCCACCATGACCATTCCGATGCTGCTGTGTCAGTGGGAGGTTTCTAATAATAAAATGGAAGTATGAGCTGCCCAGATGGAATGACAGAAAAGGGAGACTATCAACATTCCTGTAAAGAAGATAATCTAGTGATGTATAGCACCTTTCTGAATTATTTGTCGAGCCTGGGAGGGGATGAAAATGGAATGTGTGGGGTGGAGAGAGGAAGCAGTGGGGAGTGTGAGTGTGTTAGATCCAAGAGGAAAGTCTTCCACTGAGGATAAGAAAACTGCCTCTGGTGGAAGATATTTCATATCATAAAAAGTACTCTGCAAAAAGGGAACCTTCTTGTCATCTTACAGGCTGGAAGAAGGTACAATTCTTGTTTTATCATTCTTAGGGGTAGGGGAGGCTGGGTTAAGAAAGGCCTCTGTTTTGTGCTGATGCAAACTCTCCCCTGGACAGGGTTTTCAGCCTCACAGTTCTTCTCCCAAGTCCTGTCCTGTGGTAACCAGTGCCTTTTAATTACCTGCTCAGAATTATCAAATTGTAAATGAACTGATTGACATGTACAGTGATGAGTGTGACTCTATTGGGACAGGGTGGGAGGGGAGGAAGAGACATGAGGGAGCGGAGGGGTATTGGTGGGGTCATTCCTGTCTAATTAAAAGCCTTCCTCTGTGACAGGTGGGGAGATACTAACCACTATATTACTTCTGTAAAGGGCCTACGATCATCAGTTGATTCTGATAGTATCTGACGGGCAGGGGCTCTGGAGAAGGAATGAATGAACGAATAAACGAAGAAATATGCTGAGAGGAAGGGGTGTGGGGGTGGGGGGTGATTGGTGGTACGGCCAGTCACTAAGCCAATTCTTCAAGAAATTCAATATCTAATACACTGGCTAAATTCATGGACTCATCCTGACTTTGATCATATTTTGCGACTGTTCCATTTCATCAACTCGATGTTCAACATTCTACTCGAGTTTGCTTGCAACGATTCTGCGCACTCTGTCACAGATTCGATTCCCTGTAGTTCTGAACTTCAGCAATCTCTAGGCCTACAAATACGCGGAGTGACTGACACGAGCCAAACACTTTCCAGAAATCTGAAACCATGACGTACCTTTTGATGATCTCACTCACATTAGGCACATAAATGCTATCAAGCTATTATGGGTGTGTAACCTGCGTGTAATGTCAAAATTCTTTGTGATGTGTTGGCGTTTAGTTATCTTTTGCTCTCATCTGCTCAAACAGGGCAGATCACTCTGTATACCGGAAATTGTTGGAACTTCTCAGATTTTGGTCCGAATCCGCAGTTACGAATTTGGTTCACTAACGCTGTATGTTACACAAAAAGCTACATGTAACGTCTCCTAGAACATCAATCCTCGTTTTACAATTTCAGCACACAGTTCAGCCCTAAATGTATACTGTATCTGACTTTGAGACAGCTCAACTTAACTTATGTTTATTATATTTACAACCACGATCGACATGAGCCCCCCCCCCCCCCCCCCCCCCCACACACCCTTTCCCCCAGTAGTCTGCTAAGTTTTTCCACTACCTGTGACCCAACAATACACATGGACGCAAGATGTCAACAAGTCGTGCACATATTTAATATCCTTGATGATAAATAGGTTTGAACTAGGGAGATTGCGCATGCGGAGGGGAGATTGCGCATGCGCGAGGATACAGGTTATTTTTTCTCGTGAGCTCTTCTGTTTGTAGTAAATTTTAATCTTTTTTTTCCAATTCAAAACTATAATTTTGACCAGAGACCCTTTCCCTTGACCCGTGCTGCAGTAAGGTAAGCAATTTTATCAATTCCTTACCTGACTATCGAAGAAAATCATCAAACCGGCTATATCCACGATCCTGTTCAGAACGTAAACAAATATGGCGGACCTCGTGCTCGTAGCACTGCTCTGAAAACCTTGATTCCAATATTCCCCACGGGCTAACATACCTCTATGTTGACATCACGAAAACTCTCTAAATACATTGTATTCACCCTCCTTGTTATGTCTTCCACTTCAAACCGTGGGCAAGTTACAGCTCCACCAAATGGCCTGCAGCCCCACGACCCCTCAAATGAAGACACGGACTCGCGCTACCCGTGTGGTGCTTATGACCGAACTGTTACCTGGGACCAACTAGGTGTTGAGTGTGAGTCTTGTGGACAGTGGTTCCATGCAGAATGCCTGCATATCGGCAGTGGATCCTACGACCTCCTTGGCAGAAGCGATGTCACTTGGCATTGCGTTGTTTGCGCCAATGCCAATTACAGTACCATTGCCTTTGACTTGCATGGTGTAGGTACTATCACTCTTAGTGAAACATCTGACTCATTCAATTGCTCCAACATGAATAGCCCCTTCAAACCACTCCATACTTCCACACCCTCCAGAGCAAGTAAGCAGGACAAACACAGCAGACGACCCCTCCGCTTCCTGAATGTGAACTGTAACTCTATTGTTGGTAAGGTAGCCGAGTTCAGCAATCTTGTCCAAGCCACAAGACCAGACATCATTGTCGGCACAGAATCATGGCTGTCCCAGTCCCAGTCCAACGCAGAAATCTTCCCCAGGGGCTTCACCATTTATCGCAGAGACAGACCACCAGGTGAATGGGATAAAGAAAATGGGGGTGGTGTCTTCATCCTTGTCTCAGAAGACTTGACCTCCCATGAGATGCCTGAACTCTCCGCGGGTTGCGAAAACCTTTGGTGTGAAGATCAAGATGAAGGGACGGCGCACATTGCTAGTCTGCTGCTTCTACCACCCCCACACAGAGTATACTGAGAGCATGAATGCGTTTGAGAAATCTGCCCGCCTTGCTTCCCACTCGTACAGGAATGCCATCATCGTTGCCGGTGGCGACTTTAACCTACCAGGCTGGCACTGGCCCACCAAGACGCTGCAGAAGGGATGCCCCAAACCAGATATCCACCGACAGTTTATGGACGCCATAACTGATGTAGGCTGGGAGCAGATGGTAATGGAGCCAACAAGAGGAAATAATACCCTGGACTTGTTCCTCACAAACCACCCCAACCTTGTCCCACGAACTGAAACACTCCCTGGTATTGCTGACCATGACATAGTGTACATGGAACTGCAGATCCATCCCCCAAAGAAATGCCAACCCCAGCGACTCATTCCCATCTACACTGAGGAAGTAAGGAGCCACTTAAAGAGGCAGCACAGAAGATGAGCGATCACATCATGATCAATTTGACGAGAAGAGCAATGTTGAGGAAGTATGGTCTGAAATCCGTATTGGCCTGAGCCAAGCCCTCTCAGATCATGTCCCCCATAAGCTAACCAGACCCAAACGAAGCCTCCCCTGGGTTGACTATGAGACTAAGAAACTCATACGTAGACGAGACAGGATCCACAAGCGCATGAAGAAAAATGGAGATGAGTCCCTCCGACAGGAATTCAAGGCACTCAAGCGCCTTATCCAGAAACGCCTACGTCGTGCCTATTGCAGACACGTAGAAGGCCTGATCTCTGATGAAGGAGAATGCCAGACCACCCCCATGAAGAAGTTCTGGAGCTTCATTAAAGCGAGAAGGACAGAAGGAATGGGCGTCTCTCCTCTTAAAGAAGCTGGGAAACTTGTCTCTGACCCCAAGGAGCAAGCACAGATCCTGAACACCCAGTTCCACTCTATATTCAGCCCCAAAGACACCCACCACAGCTGAAGAGTTTGAACAGCGGTGCCCCCCCCTGGACCAAAACTTCCAGACTACCCAGCATGCGACGACATCAACATTACCGAAGACGGCGTAAAGAAACTCCTACTCAACCTTGACCCAAATAAAGCCTGTGGCCCAGATGGCATTACCCCCAGACTTTTGAAGATGGTTGCAGAGATCACTCCAGCCCTCACCCTGCTCTACCGCATCTCATACTCTTCCGGTACCTTGCCACAGGACTGGAAACATGCCAACATTACACCCGTCTCTTCAAGAGGGAGAAAGATATAACGCAGCCAACTACCGTCCCATCTCCCTCACCTGCATAGCCTGCAAGCTGATGGAACACATCATCACCAGCCACATCATGTCCCATTTTGAGAACAACGAGATTCTCTGTCCAGAGCAGCACGGCTTTCGATGCGGACGGTCATGTGAGACTCAACTCCTAGGGTATGTGGACGAAGCGACCAGAGAGATCGAGAAGGGAAACCAGGAGGACACTATCGTCCTTGACTTCTCAAAGGCCTTCGACAAAGTTAGCCATACCCTACTGGTCCACAAACTACGTCGTTATGGCATCGTAGGCCGCACCAACGCCTGGATCAAGGACTTCCTTGCGGACAGACAGCAGGCTGTGGTGGTGGAGGGAACAAGATCTGACTTTCTACCTGTAGAATCCGGAGTCCCTCAAGGCTCAGTCCTAGGGCCGAGTCTTTTTTTCTTCTCTATATAAACGACCTTCCTGATGGCATCAAGTCGAAAGTCCGCCTATTTGCCGATGATACCATGTGCAGCAAGACCATCACGAATAAAAAAGATGAGCGAGTGCTGCAAGAAGACCTACACACTCCCTTACCATCTGGGAGGAAAAGTGGTCTATGGAGTTCCATCCACAGAAGTGCTCAACGCTGAGAGTTTCTCGGAAGCGGAACAAGACTGCCCCTGTGTATGAGCTACATGGACAGAATATCGAAAATGTCAACACCACTAAATACTTGGTGTCAACATCCAGGACAACATGCAGTGGGAATCTCACATTGATTCCATCACGAAGAAAGCGAGCAAGACCCTAGGCTTTGTCCGGCGCAACCTCAAGATCGGCAACAAGAAAAACAAAGAAACTGCGTATAAAGTCCTTGTTCGCCCGCTTCTTGAGTACGCAGCCACCGTTTGGGATCCCTACACTGCAAACGAGATTGAGGCCCTCGAGAAGATTCAACGAAGAGCAGCAAGATGGGTGTCAAATCGCCACCGTCAAAAACATCATGCGTCGACTCCATCCTTGACTCTCTTAATTGGCCTCCCTACAACAGCGTCGTAAGAAAGCCCGCTTGGAGATGTTTTATAAATTCCATCACGGACTCATCTCCATTAACTCATGTACCTGCCCAAACCATCTGATAGCAGGCTGAGCTCTAGGATCAACAACGACCTGAGCTATAACATTCCCACATGCACGACGCGGTACAGGCAGATGACGTTCTTTCCAAGAACCATACCAGAATGGAACAAGTTGCCTCAGGAGGTTGTGACAGCCGAGTCACTGGACTGTTTCAAGTCCAGGCTGGCCTCCCATCTGTAGAACCTGAAACAACCATCCCCCCCCCCCCCCCCTTCCCCGCCACCCCCAACACCCCCCCTCCCCCTTACCCTCCTCCTGACCACTATTCCCTAAAATCCCCCCTCTCCCCTGTTTTTTTTTTTTTTTTTTTTCCTTCAAATCCTAAGAACAGCGCAAATCTTCGGCAATCTCCCCGAATACGACAAGACCATCAGCAAAATGATGTTGGTCGTGTGCAGGAAGAAGAAGAAGAAGGTCTTTTTCACATTAAACAGATTCCTTTCACACATGGAAGGCCATTTCCTGCTTTTCAAACTGCACTGGCGCCTTGGCTGAAGGCTGTGTCAGACCAGCTGACATAGGCTAGAACACCAAGGCTACGTGTAAATGTTGTTATGCTCTGCATAGTTATGCAGGGATTATCTTCAGTCGTGACAAGCTCCTAGCATAACATTATCAGTTTCCAAAATCCTCGAAGTCGGAGTTTGGCTGCCCACGTGGTGGAGTAATCAGAAACGGTCACACACGTAATGTTCTCATCTCTAGTTGATGCATTTGTACTATAGTGGTCAAGTACTTCGGTTGTTCGGATGATCTCTGGAGTCCTTTAGCCAGGGTACGACAACAACAACAAACTACATTGTTACTACTTGACCTCTACCGTAACCCTGAACTCTTGACTTGTATTGATTTCTGTTGTTAGAATGCCCTATCACGTCTAGGCGCTTTCTCATGTTTACAGAACACACACACACACACACACACACACACACACACACACACACACGTGCCCACGTGCGAGCGCACGCGCGCGCGCGCGCGCACACACACACACACATACACGTGGCCACGCACACGCACACACACACACACACACGTGATGAAAAATGTATTTATTCATTTCATTTTTCTTTGTTTTCCCAGTAAATAACTGATTGATGAGGCACGATGTATATATCACGACTGTTTTTAAAAAGGATGATAGAGTATCAACAGCTGAGTTTTAAGTTAAGAAAAAAAAGTGGTTAGAGACCTTTAGGAAGATGGTGCAAAAGGTTGACGTGACAGTGAAAGGGAGATAAGTCAATGTTCTCAACCAGCGTAGATGGGAAGCAATAAATGAGGTGGCTCCCCCTGGATTGATCTCCTCACCGCGATGCTGACTTTTTTTTTTTTTTTTTTTTTTTTTTTTTTTTTTCTGCTTCCCCGTTCTAAAAACAACAACAACAAAAGAAAAAAAAAAAGAAAGAAAGAAAGAAAAGAAGGAAGAGAGAGAAAAACATCTCTATTTCATGATTCATTCAGTTTCATGTTTTTGTTTGTGCATTCATTTGTTTATTTGGTCGTTTATTTATATGTCGGAAATGAAGATGTTATGCTAGCAACTTTTTTTTTCTGTTCGATTCTACCCACTAATGTTCCTTAAAACTTAGTGTACATGCATACTTCCTATTGTTGTTCCGCCTTAGAAATGGGGACTTTGGTAGGAAATGGATGAACCTAACCCTTCCATTCCCTAACAAATTACCAGTCTGTAACCCAAACCCTAACGTACTCTAACCCTCAAACAAATCTGAATCTAAACTGGCCCAAACTGTGCACAACTTCTTTAAGAGAATAATGAAATAAGATAAATGGATAGATAATGAACTACAAGTGATAAAAATGAAATAAATGAAAGGTAAAACCTTAATAAATGCAATGGAACAGTGGTGGATTTATCTTAGCCAAAGAAAGAATGTCAGCCTTATTGCTTTGCCGCCGTTATTATCATTCTCATTGCTACAATTATTATCAGAGGTCATGTCAAAGATTCTTCTCTGCTAATGGTGGCTATGCAGCCCAGTACTATCTGTCATTTGTAGGGAAAAAAAACCGACAAGGCAATCCGACTTGGAGAGGGGTACGATTTGCCCGAAACACACGACATGACTGGCCGGTACCTGTATTAACAATGACCACGCCATCCGTCAGCGTGGACCAAGACAGTAGCAAAAATGTGTGCTACTGTGGGATGAGGGGTGGGAGGAAAGACCACAGAGTCTCTTGGAAGGGAAACCATGACATTCGCATCCTGGAACTGAAGAATACCCAGGCAGGTTTGAAACTGGAGAGAACAGACCCATGAGATGGATAGATGCTCCTGTCAAATTTTTACCCCTTGGTGAAGTTCGGTGGATTATCAACAGAGAAGTACAGAAGGGTGTGTCCTATTCTGCGGTGGACAAAGAACATGGATTGATATGTTGTTGTTGTTGTTGTTGTTTGCTGTTGCTGTTGTTGTTGTTGTTGCTGCTGCTGCTGTTGCTGTTGCTGTTGTTGTTATTTTGTTAACAAGAATGTCAAGGACGTTGTGGTGAGATGCTACCCGTTTTGAGCGGGATCACGACCATCTTCCTGCCAGCGAGACCATTCAACATCACTGCATTGCAAATACATGCTCCCAAACCATACTACAATGACGACTAGACTGAATGAGGAATCCCTCAGCTCCAAACGGCCGTCAACAAGGATGATCAGAAAAGACATCGGCGTTCAGGGTGACTGGAACGTCTGATGTAGATACCCAAGCAAAAATTCTACAGCCTACTGCAGTGAGACCCCCAGGAGACTATGCCTGCAACCGAGAATTTGCCAGTGACTATGACGTGGTCCTTGCCAAGGCGCTCGATGAGTATAAAACATTCCAACGATGGACAAGGCATTCCGCAAACGGTTATTGATAAGGACAGATAGATAGATAGATAGATAGATAGGTATACTAGATAGGTAGGTAGGTAGATAGATAGGCCAATTTCAGGACCTGACATTGGTGGTGACCACGACCTAGCAATGACGAGCATTAAAACACGTTTAAAGAACAAGATGAGCGTGAAAAAACAGCCTCTCAAATTCAGTCCTGACAAACTGAAAGATCCTGACATCACTGAACAATTCCAAAAAGCCATAGGAGGAAAATTTACCCAACGTCGGTTACTGGAAGACGACCGCGAAGCCTTCACAGAAAATTTGAACCAAAATGATGACTGAAAAAGCAGTACAGGCCCTTGGCTGACGAAACTGAAGCCTTGTGCTGGAGATGAATGAGACCAGCTGGAGTTTATATCCGCTACACACACACACACACACACGCACGCACGCACGCACGCACGCACGCACGCACGCGCGCACGCACGCGGACGGACGGACGGACGGACGGGCGGGCGGGCGATCGGACGGACGGACGGACGGACAGACAGACAGACAGACAGACAGACAGACAGACAGACAGACAGATAGATAGATAGATAGATAGATAGATTTTTTAGAGAGGTGGAGAGAAATCTAGTGCTGTAAACAATAGGGTCAGTGAAGAAACGAAGAATGCAAAGAAAATCTGGATCGATCGGCAGTGCGAGGACATTGAGAAAACCTAGACAACAACGACAGAAAGCAAGTTTATACAACTGTAAAAGACTTGACCAACCAAAAGCGATGCCAGCACCATTCAGGAGAAAGACGGCAAGTGTCTCTTACAGGAAGAAGACATCATGAAAAGGTGGGCTGAATGTTGCTCTGAACTCTGCAACAGAGCAAAGGAGATCCGAGTGTGCTTCTAGTGCAGGATTCACCCAACGACTTTCCGATACTCCGTGAAAAAAGCCATAACTGCAGAAAAATAACCGAAATGTAGGAAGGTTACAGGCAATGACATCAACCTGCAAAAGTCGTGAAACATGGGCGGAAAGGTCATAACTGATATCCTAGCTGCCATCTGCAACAAAGTCTGGCACACTGGGGAGTGATCCACGCCATAAACTCAACCACTAATCGTCACCCTTCCCAAGAAAGGAAATCGCCAACGAGGTCAGAAATACCGCGCTATCAGTTTTTTACCAGCCATGCCAGCAAAGCGATGTTCAAAATCATGCTTAACAGATTGCAGCTGCAAGCAGTTGCTTTTAATATACTAAAGAATGGACTGGACTCCGTAAAGGCAGAAGTACCATACAACAGACCTTAATATATAAAGAATGGACTGGACTCCGTAAAGGCAGAAGTACCATACAACAGACCTTACAGACCTTTACCTTGCTGCCCTCTGTGAAAAGCATCTTCAACATTAGAAGGAGCTGCCACGTCTTCATAGATTTCAAGAAAGCATTCAACAGAGTCTGGCAGGAGGCGCTATGAGCCACAATGAAGAAACGTAACATCAGACAAAAGCTAGTCAACACAACCCAGCACTTGCACAAAGCGATAAGTGCGATGATTGTACAGTCTGCGAGAGAGGCTCCAATCTTCTGTTGGAGTTCGTCAGGGCTACCTTTAGTCTGCCACACTTTTTAACATATTCATGGGGCGAATGACCGATATACATGAAGATCATGTCAGCACAGTCAGCACTGGAGGAGGGCTTCGATTTGCAGATGACATCTATGGTCTGGCAGGCAGGGAACAACAACTCGTCGAGTGTGTCAGAAGACTGAATGAAACACCAACAAGATACGGCATGGAAATCAGCGCGAAGAAGACAAAGTTGGTGGCCAACCACAACACTACCATTCAATACTGATATAAACAGGAGTTAGAAACTAATCAACAGTTCGCTTTACTGGGATTCATCAATAGCAGTGCAGGATTTGAACGAGAAATCCTCTAAAGGAGAGCAAAGACGACATCAGCACTGTCCAGGCTAAAAACCTGTTTCGAAGGACAAGAACACCTCCCTAAAACCAAGAATAGGATCTTGTGTGCACAGGTATATTCCATCTTCCTGTATGCATGTGAGGCATGGATCTTCATTTCGGATCTGGAAAGAGGAATCCACATCAGAAAAATTATATTTTACCCCAAGGCAATAAACGCCAGATACGCTGATCAGAACACCAATGAACAATGACGTCAGATCATCAAGCAACACATCGAACCATATGAAGATCTACTGACAACAGTTAACAAAAGATATCTATGTTGGTAGTTTTGTTTTGTAACTAGATATAACGGCCTTACTAATGCAATATTCCAGGAATAATTGAGGGAGGGAGCCTGACGAAAGGACTGAAAGTAAAACAAACAAACCGACGGACTGACAGCATCGTAGAAAGGACAGAAAGGCATTTGCAAAGACCCAGGCCTTGGCACTCCGCCAGTAAATGGAGGAACCAGGTGAAATGTTTTTTGAGCGTGGTGTCCCAGTGACTCGGTCGGTCAGAGGGAGATGAACGCCATATTGGCCTGAGGCCCTTAAGGACAGGATATACTCGCAGACTGAAGTCTGCATACTTTGTGGCAGTTGTTGTTGGCAGTAGTGTGTCTGGCTCCGTGTGGGGGCTGTTGGCTGTTGCTCTCTCAGCTGTGGCTCCTTGTGAACTTAGGTTCACTTTGAAGTATTGGTCGGTCGACTATGACGTCGGTTTACTTCGCCTCGTCCCCCCTCAAAAGGCCTGTCTTCAGGGCCACCAGGCGGCCTTCTTTATCCTCGGGTGGCGATGGTCCTGTCCCGTTTGAGGCCGCCTCAAAGAGGGAGCAGGACGAAAGTGGCTCGAGCGCCGAACGAGTCCCTTCTATGATCCGTACAGACAACGGCCAAGAGGTCAATTTTTCAGCCCATCCCTGTGGGCGCGCCCCCATGCCCGGCCGAAAAACATGGTATCCCAGGCCACGGTAATCGTAGTCAGGCAGCGCTCCATCACCGATCCCCTCACATCTCCAGGAGTCGTCCCCCCGCGACACAGGCTAGACCCACCGTCGCCCATACGGCGGAGGCTCGCTGCGCGCCGCTGACACTGACCTCTCACATCAGTTCCCCTCAAAGGAGCTGCCACCTTTTTCCTTTGTGTTCGCTGCTATGCCACCTCGCAGGGAACTGCTGGTGGAATTGCAAAAGAAGACAGAAGATTTATATTATGACTATCATCATCATCATCATCATCATCAGCATCATCATCATCATTATTGTTATCATCATCATCATTATTATTGCCATTATTATTATTATTATCATTAACAGCATAGCAGCAGTGCGTGTGCGAGGCCTTGAGAGAGCATGGACACGTTACATAACAAGGGAAACAATCTTAAATTTTGAGTGGTACCAAACTTATGTGCAATTGATATTAATGTCCCTTTCCATATGAAATCAAACGGTTTGTAATGACAGCAATTCAACGTTGCCAAGCGTAACATTTTGCTGCTGCTGTTGTTGTTGTTGTTGTTTACTGCTGTTGTTGTTGTTGTTGTTCTTCTTCTTCTGTCTGTGCGTCTGTTTGTCTGTCTGTCTGTCTGTCTGTCTGTCTGTCTCTCTCTCTCTCTCTCTCTCTCTCTCTCTCTCTCTCTCTCTCTCTCTCTCTCTCTCTCTGTGTACTGTTGTATGTGTGTGTGTGTGTGTGTGACTGTGTGTGTGAGAGAGAGAGAGAGAGTGTGTGTGTGTGTGTGTGCTCGTGCGTGGGCGCATGCGCGCGCGTTTATGTGTGTGTGTGTGTGTATGTGTGCGTGTACAGGAGACAGAGACAGACAGAGAGAGAGGGACAGATTTCTCATAAGCCTCTTCACCCGCCTTTTTAGTGATCTTATACTATCAGATATCTTAAAGCTGAAGCACAGTGGCATAGTGGGTTGCGGATACTGCCATTTCGTGCTTTGATTTTAAGACAGTATGAATTTGATTCTACGTCTTCTTTTTATTCTTCTTCTGCGGCCGATCTTTATTTGACTGCGTAAGATCTTCAATCCTGTCGTCACAATCAATCCCACAATCTTGTCAAGGTCATGACAGCTACCCCCAAAGCTGCGTTTCCAGCTCTGCACCCTCTACCCAGTTTTGACGACGCTGAACTTGATTCAACCCTGGTGTGTAACTTTGTATTGAAACTGTTTTCACCATTGTCCTTTTGCTGGGATTACAACGTAAGAACTATAGAACCCTTTTTTCCCACCATTGTCCCAAGTGTGTGAAACACTGGATGAAAAGTACTGAACTTAAAAGAAACAAAACAAAAAACAAAAAAAACCTACTGCCTGGGTTCTACCAGTGTTTTCATAACATATCTCGGCATCATCACGGTCCGAGAGAGATCAAAAACCTGCATTGTTGGTTAGGAAATTCAAGCACCCCCCCCCCCCCCCCCCCCTCAGAGACATCCATTAGGTGTGAATGAACTCAACTGTATGCCCCCCCCCCCCCCCCCCCCCCCAGTCTTTCCAGCTGAGCCCACAACAAAAACTGCTGCTGGTAGCAGCCGATCGGGACCGACAAATTCCTACAGAAACATGCCTCAGGTCAGATTTGAACCCAGCTCCATGTGGTGAGTCGGAGACGCCGCTAACGACTGAGCTCCGGCGGGTAGGAACAACACTTGAAGCCCCGTTGATTTGGAAGAGTCAGCCCCTTTTTCAACTCCGTGGTCCTCTTCTTAACCACAACGCTTGACCACCTCCAGTGACGTCTGCGACCTGTTAGAATGGCCTTTGTCTGGCTGGACATCCAGTTCCTTTGACCCGTCCTTCCTCTCCTCTCTCATTCTTTTATCAATCCAACGAACCTCACGGGTTTTGTTCAACGTCCTAAGTCACTCCGGAGTGTGGGTCAGTTATTATCTCGGTTCGGCTGCCCTGGAGGACGGCCAAAGCGGGACAACTCTCACACCTCCTCCTCCATCCCCCTCCCCCTCCTCCCCCTTCTCATTTGCCCGCCTTTCTTCCTCCCCCTTCAGAGCGATCCATTTCTTAGGGTGGTAGTTAAGCTGTGTTTGTTTACGCTACCTGCCAGCCCCCAGGTCGTCAAGGCAACGCAAACGTCCACTCAGGTGCACGTGCGTCCATTGAAGCCTTGACAGCCTTTGACCCACAGGTGGGTCTGACGCAACGTAACGGGGGGGGAGACAACCGTGAGAATCTCGCTCGGTCAGGGTGAGAGTTACGTACCTTTGGTTTGTGTCCGGTGATAGAGTGTAAAGCCCCCTTACGACACACACACGGGACGACAAACCCCTGTCCTATCAGGTAGCAGTAATTATCGGCCCTTGACGCGGGGTGACGTTTGCAGCGGACCTGCCCGGGGTTCAAAGGGACCATTCCCAAGCCATCAAGTTGGAAAGAAATCGCTTTCTCAAGACAGCGTGGATCGTCCCTTTGAATCGGCTATGGTAATCCGCTGGCTTCAAAACGTCATGCGTACAGTTTTCAATATTGAAATTGTAATTATCACAACGAAAAACAGTGATAGTTACTTTTCTTGCGTGAAACCAGTCACGATAATTGTAAGAAATGGCAATCATAACATTAAAGCAGTAATTTTGACATAAAAATTATCTTTTTTTTAAAAATCAGTTTTGACTCTTTTAAGACATCAGATAGTGAACAAAAATAAAAGAATAAACGTTGTGACCTCAATAAGCCGTGAGCAGTAAAACATAAAAAGGTTATAATGGCAATCACTTTTAGCTTCCTC
>JADBJO010001489.1:375000-377500 GCA_016801955.1 Conus betulinus
TTTGTCACTGACTGATCAAGGTGTTTTCCTTTGTCACTGATCAAAGTGTTTTCCTTTGTTTTCCTTTGTCACTGACTGATCAAGGTGTTTCCTTTGTCACTGATCAAAGTGTTTTCCTTTGTCACTGACTGATCAAGGTGTTTTCCTTTGTCACTGACTGATCAAGGTGTTTTTCCTTTGTCACTGACTGATCAAGGTGTGTTTCCTTTGTCACTGACTGATCAAGGTGTTTTCCTTTGTCACTGACTGATCAAGGTGTTTTCCTTTGTCACTGATCAAAGTGTTTTCCTTTGTCACTGACTGATCAAGGTGTTTTCCTTTGTCACTGACTGATCAAGGTGTTTTCCTTTGTCACTGACTGATCAAGGTGTTTTCCTTTGTCACTGACTGATCAAGGTGTTTTCCTTTGTCACTGACTGATCAAGGTGTTTTCCTTTGTCACTGACTGATCAAGGTGTTTTTCCTTTGTCACTGACTGATCAAGGTGTTTTCCTTTGTCACTGACTGATCAAGGTGTTTCCTTTGTCACTGATCAAAGTGTTTTCCTTTGTCACTGACTGATCAAGGTGTTTCCTTTGTCACTGATCAAAGTGTTTTCCTTTGTCACTGACTGATCAAGGTGTTTTCCTTTGTCACTGACTGATCAAGGTGTTTTCCTTTGTCACTGACTGATCAAGGTGTTTCCTTTGTCACTGATCAAAGTGTTTTCCTTTGTCACTGACTGATCAAGGTGTTTCCTTTGTCACTGATCAAAGTGTTTTCCTTTGTCACTGACTGATCAAGGTGTTTTCCTTTGTCACTGACTGATCAAGGTGTTTTCCTTTGTCACTGACTGATCAAGGGTTTTTCCTTTGTCACTGACTGATCAAGGTGTTTCCTTTGTCACTGATCAAAGTGTTTTCCTTTGTCACTGACTGATCAAGGTGTTTTCCTTTGTCACTGACTGATCAAGGTGTTTTCCTTTGTCACTGATCAAAGTGTTTTCCTTTGTCACTGACTGATCAAGGTGTTTTCCCTTTGTCACTGACTGATCAAGGTGTTTTCCTTTGTCACTGATCAAAGTGTTTTCCTTTGTCACTGACTGATCAAGGTGTTTTCCTTTGTCACTGACTGATCAAGGTGTTTCCTTTGTCACTGACTGATCAAGGTGTTTTCCTTTGTCACTGACTGATCAAGGTGTTTCCTTTGTCACTGACTGATCAAGGTGTTTTCCTTTGTCACTGACTGATCAAGGTGTTTTCCTTTTTCCTTTGTCACTGATCAAAAGTTTTTTCCTTTGTCACTGACTGATCAAGGTGTTTTCCTTTGTCACTGATCAAAGTGTTTTCCTTTGTCACTGACTGATCAAGGTGTTTTTCCTTTGTCACTGACTGATCAAGGTGTTTCCTTTGTCACTGACTGATCAAGGTGTTTTTCCTTTGTCACTGACTGATCAAGGTGTTTCCTTTGTCACTGACTGATCAAGGTGTTTTCCTTTGTCACTGACTGATCAAGGTGTTTCCTTTGTCACTGATCAAAGTGTTTTCCTTTGTCACTGACTGATCAAGGTGTTTTCCTTTGTCACTGATCAAAGTGTTTTCCTTTGTCACTGACTGATCAAGGTGTTTTCCTTTGTCACTGATCAAAGTGTTTTCCTTTGTCACTGACTGATCAAGGTGTTTTCCTTTGTCACTGACTGATCAAGGTGTTTTCCTTTGTCACTGACTGATCAAAGTGTTTTCCTTTGTCACTGACTGATCAAGGTGTTTTTCCTTTGTCACTGACTGATCAAGGTGTTTTTTCCTTTGTCACTGACTGATCAAGGTGTTTTCCTTTGTCACTGATCAAAGTGTTTTCCTTTTGTCACTGACGGATCAAGGTGTTTTCCTTTGTCACTGACAGATGACAGTCGTTCCCATGGTAACTGAGCAATGAGCAAAGAACCAGTCTGTGATGAGGCTTCCAACGTCCAACAACACCCCCCTCCCCCGCTACCCCCTCCCCACCCCCCCCACACACACACACACACACACACACACACACACACACACACACACACACACACACACACACATGATTTTACGATTTTTATATACCGAGAAGCATAGGGATACGGACAGAAGCGTTCACACTCTCCACACTCAACAACAAATTTGTGCTGTCACATGGGCTCACACACTCTGTCAAACGCACCAGACCCTCACAGACATACATTAAAAAAAATAAATAAATAAATGAAAAACTTGACTCCAACCTCCATCCGTCACAACACGACACACCTATCTGAATCATACAGAATGTAAACAACATATTATATCGTCTTCCTCGGATCATTAAGAGCAGTTATTCTTACTTATCCTGGAAAGACAACATTCCAATATTCTGTTTACTTTAGCACATATGAAAACTTTAAAAAAAAAAAAAAAAAAAAAGGTCATTCACATTTCCGACGTGCCAATTGTTTCCCTTCGCTGAAGTGATTGATTCTTTCATCAATGTATTTCATCAGTCACCTTGACCT
>JADBJO010001489.1:400000-402500 GCA_016801955.1 Conus betulinus
AAGTGGCTGCTGTGATTTTATTAATGGCGACACGATGCGTTGGCTGCTTCATTTATTTTGTCACGAAACTCTCACACCACGACACATGTATATATATAATCATCTCTCTCTCTCTCTCTCTCTCTCTCTCTCTCTCTCTCTCTCTCTCTCTCTCTCTCTCTCTCTCTTTCCATCCGGGCCACACAGACCTGACTGTTTGAGGTGTTTTAATGGGTGTGTTACACATGTAAACAACATTTGTTAGTGTCGCGCCACTGGCGCGACGCACGGTGGAGGTTTATGCGAGTGAAATCGTAAGGTGTGCGTGTGGTTGCGGGAAAGCAGAGCGTTGACGTTAAATCACCAGGCAGTAGTGAAAGTGTCAGGCGTTGTACCGTCATACTTTTTTTTTTTTTTTTTTTTTTTTTATTGTAGTTGTCGCTTTCTTTTAGTCTACGTATGAACAACATCAACACTTACAACAACAGCAACAACAATAATACTGATGTGATATGATGATAATAATGATAATAATAATAATAATAATAATAATAATAATAAATAAAGCTAATAATAATGATATAACAACAACAATAATAATGAGTAGTAATAATAACAGTCACAACCGCGATTACAATCATGATAATTTTGATAACGACAGTGATGATGACGATGATGACGATGATGGTAATGATGATGATGATGATGATGATGATGATGATGATGATGATGACGACGACGACGACGACGGGAACAACAACAAAACAATGGTGATAATTTTAAAAAAATAATGATAATGATGATTATTGTGAACATTATAATAGGACTGATAATGATAATGAAGGTGATAATAATGATGATAACAACAACAACAATAATAGTAAAGTGGTGCATCTGAAAAATCCCCACGACTTTGCATTCCAAATGATATCACACACACACACACACACACACACACACACACACACACACACACACACACACACACACCACACCACCACACACCACCACCACCACCACCACCACCACCACACAACAACAACAACAACAACAACAACAACAACAAATGATAGTAATAGCAACAGCAACAACAACGATTACAATCATGATATAATTTTGATAACGACAGTGATGATGACGATGATGGTAATGATGATGATGATGATGATGATGATGATGATGATGATGACGACGACGGGAACAACAACAAAACAATGGTGATAAAAATATGTTTTAAAAAATAATAATGATAATGATAATGATGATTTTTTTAAATTATTAATTATTTTTATTCAATTCTCTCTCATCCCTCCATTCCACAATTCCTGCATTCATACTCTCATTTGTTCATCAACATGTTGTGTTATTGAAAAAGTATAGTTAGACTTAGCAACATTGGACATAGTGCAACGATGTAGAAGTTATAACGAACTTAATACGCACAAATTACAATCAATGGCATTAATGTCGCTAATTTTCCAGAGGATGCAAACATTCAAGATGAATAAGGGAGAGAGCTTCCCCCCCCCCCCCCCCCCCCCCCCCCCCCCCCCCCCTATTTTACAAATAGTTTTGAATGGGAAAAAGAAAGAAAATGGAGTAAAACAAATAAATATATAAACAAACAGTAGCAGTACTATCACACACACACACACACACACACACACACACACACACACACACACACACACACACACACACACACACACACACACACACACACACATACACACACACACAATTGCCTGTTGAGGCACAGGTATTTTTGACATTAAGTTAAGATAGAAGGTTTTCATATGGGTACCAAGCTTGCTTAAACTTGTCAAGTTTACCATAGTAACATACCGGTATCTTTCTAAACCACACCTGTCTTTTCAAAACAGCAAGGAATGCATTTACAAATGGAATTGTCTTTCTCAATTTACATTTGTAATTTATAATTTTTACCAATAACATGATTAAATTCGTTATTTGATCTGAGACAATGTGTCCATCTGCTCCAAACAAAACATATTTTTGGAAAATCTTAAATTTGTACAACTAGTTACTTGGTGAACAATAATTCTCTGAAGACCCAGCCAGAAATCATGAGTAAAGGGGCAATTCCACAATAAATGTTCAATTGTTTCTTCTTCATTTTCACAAAGATCACAAATAGGGGAGTCGATGACTTGGCGTAAATGTAAGTACCGGATAGTCGGTAAGATTCTATGTATAATGCGGGTCTGTAGCCATCTTAGCTGGACATCTGGTAATGTTTTTTAGTTTTCAACAACTTTTTTCCTCTCCAAACTTTCGTTTTGTTTAATTCTATTACCTTTCGCTGGCTGCTTTGGGGGTGCTGTTGCATTCTTTTTCGAACCCTTGGCGGTCGGAACACCACAGAATTATGGACTGTGGTGTGTCTCTATCTGACGCCAAGAGCACAGACACAATCAGCCGTGTCTCCCTGATGAGTCCGATCCAGCGGACGAAAGGCCTCGGAGCAGGCGACACATATAGATCTGTCTTCGGGAGGGAT
>JADBJO010001489.1:407500-410000 GCA_016801955.1 Conus betulinus
ACGAAGTGACTGAGGGCAGAAAATGAACCAAGTTTAGAAAGAAAAGGGGTTAGTTACCAATACAGATACAGACAAGACAGATTACGTCGTCGGGGGGGGGGGGGGGGGGGGGGGGGGGGGGGGGGGGGGGGGGGGGGGGGGGGGGGGGGGGAGGGGGGGGGCTTTTAAAGTGTGGGCGGGGGGGGGGGAGGGGGGGGGGGCTTTAAAGTTGTGGGGGGGGGGGGAGGGGGGGGAGGGAGGGTCGACAAACTCCGGAGAGAGATCGTTAACACAGTATAATTCGCTTCAGTGTCCATTCGTAGCACTGTACTTACCCTGATTCACTGTCAAACAGAAGAAAAGGTCTTAAATTGGCATGAGTGTAAGACAGTGCTGATGTGGCGGGACCTGGATAGGAACAAGACTATATTTCTGAATGTAATAACAGGCGCTCTGAGGCACTAGATCATTTAGACTGGGCGGACATTGAGTGAGATGATCCGAGTTTTTTTTTTCTGTTTTTAACAGCGAAATCCAGAGAAACAAATATACACAGGTACAAATACACATTTCATTACCCATATATATATATATATATATATATATATATATAGATATAGATATATATACACACACATACATATATATACACACAGACATCTATCTACCTGTCTATCTATCTAATTGGGTATGTTAAAGACTCTTTAGCTCGCTTCTGATTAAGAACTGTAGATGAGAGGGAAAATGACAAATGATTTCTCACGGACGCATCCGCGCCATCCACTTTGTTTTCTAGTTCTTCTTCTTCTTCCCCACTCTGTCTCTCTCTCTCTCTCTCAACACACACACACACACACACACACACACACAAGTTAACAAGCTATTCTGTAAGATGACTGGCACTTCAAAGAAGACAAAAAGCTGGACATGCATTGCTGTGACCCGAACCCCTGAGTAGCTATTGCACCGTAACCAATTAAAAAAATAAAAATAAAAAAATAATGATAAAAATAAAAGGCCTTGTATTTAATGGTTGGTTCAGCGGCTGCAGCAGCCAGTTTTCTATATTCTGTACCAGAAAAAAAAAAAAAAGTTCGGGTGGCCCACATGGGGGGTCGAACCCACGACCTCCGCGTTATCAGCACGGCGCTCTAACCAACTGAGCTAATGGGCCCCACTGCTACACAGCCTTAATACAAAACCCCATTATGGTATCAGACAAGACAGTGGTGGTACGGGAACCAGGGTTTACCACAACCACTGTGACGACTTCAGTCTGAGAGCACGCCCTTATTTAGAGACTTTGCAGGTGTGATCGCGCCCCTGAGACTCTCATCGGGCTCTGTTTCATCGTATGCTCAGTAAGTATACTACAGTGGCGTGCTCTGACTAAACGCTACAGTGGTTATATTTAACTTGATTTAATTCATTTTTTATTTCATTTGTTTCATTGTATCTATTTTCATTTATTTTATCTTATCTTCTTTTTTTTCATTTTTTTTTGTTAATTGTTTTCCTTTTTGTTTACTCTGTTTTGTGGATTTATTTAGGTATTTATTTTTTTTTTTTTTTTTTCGCATACACCGTAAGCGCTACTATCTTTGTGCTGTGAAGATTCTAATCAACACGTTTAACCAGCTAGCTAGGCAAAAATACTACCCCTTCATTGATTTCTCAATCACCAGTCTAACAGACTTTGTTTTGACTATCCCCTGTAGTTTGGACACGGTAGAGATAGCGTCAATAAGGTCTACACATACACACAAGTTCGTCAAGCACTTTTTTTTTCCTAAGGAAAATTTCCATCTTGTTTTTGTGGGGAGGGAATGGGGGTGGGGAGGGGGGGGAGGGAGGGGGAGGAATCAAGGGACACTACTCCAACATTTTTTTTTTTCAACTTGCGCACAATTTCTTTTTATATCATGGGCCCCTTTCACTTTTCTGTGATAGTGTTGTCAACGTTAATATGTGACATTTTGCAACTGGAAGGCAGTGTGAACCACACAGGCTGGAACAACAGTGCATGCTGTACACAACAGTCGGTGTCATGCGGACGATGGTCTGGGAGTGGGGGGGTGGGGATTAGGGTTTGAGGTGTGTTTTGTGCAATTAAAAAATGTCTGTTATTTGAAACGTCTGAAGAAAGCATACTTGTAGGAAATTCGTTTGCCTGTTTCGTATAACGTGTCAAACAGGTGTTACTTTGCACCTTGTTTGTGCGTGAGCGTTTTGTGTTTAGCCTTGTTTTCAGTGAGGCCTGCTGTATGTTTCAATTTCGTTCAATAAATGAAATAATACGAAGATTAAAAAGAATGGAAAGAAAAAGGCAACGCGCATGACAATAACTCAGAGGGAGAAGCTATGCAGTGCTCCACATGCCACAAGCTTGTATGGACATGTATTTTCATCACCATCCCATTTCAAGATCACCCCAATCCAGCACAGCTGAGGAGCACGAGCCAGCTGAAGTCAAAACAAGTCCTTGATGGACGCTGTGAAGGACAGTACATATCACATCACC
>JADBJO010001489.1:415000-420000 GCA_016801955.1 Conus betulinus
TTTTTTTTTTCCTTTTCAACCATACTCAGAAAGTTATTTTTTACCCGCATGCGGTCACTTGTCTGTCATCCCATTTTTCATATCTCTTCTGCCAAGGGCATACACTCAGTAGAGCTGACATATTCTTTAAGCTGATTGTCAGTTCCGAGAAGGCGAAGAGCTTTCAGACATGCATTGCCGCGGATTGAAGTCCCGATCCTCAACATTCTATGCACTCAGCTGTTACAGCAGAAACAATTGAAAAACAAAAAGGTTAAAAGGGCTCCTCTTCCTTTATGTTTAGTGGCGACAGTCGCCAGTCTTTTTCATCAGAAAAAAAAAAATTTGCTTGGCCCCCACATGGGGGTCGAAACCCACGACCTCCGCGTTATCAGCACGGCGCTCTAACCAACTGAGCTAACGGGCCTCACTACTACATCCGCCAAAAATCACCCGTATTACGCAAAGTTCAGATAGTGACCGTGGGTTGAAACGTTTCGATGAATAGGCCCCGCGACCACTGTGACGACTTCAGTCTGAAAACACGTCCTCCTAAGAGACGTATGAGGTGTAACCCACTATAGGTGCTACCTCGCCCCAGACACTGTCATTTTACTCAACGTCGTGCCCTCTGACTGAACACAACACGGTGTGTGTGTGTTGTGTGTGTGTGTGTGTGTGTGTGTGGTTTCAACGTAAACTCAAGACATTACTATCTTATGCGGTGAGAACTCTCATTAAATTATCTCACCTAATTTTTTTGTTGTTGTCATTAATGGAAAATAATGTGGGAAAAAAAATCTAAACAAACGCAATTTCCAGGTAAAAAGAAAACACAATAAAGGGAAAAAATGCATTGTTATTGCTATTAAAAAAAAATTAAAGGAGAAAACTCAAAAGCTGTTGGGGTAACGTTTGATAGCTGTCTGAAATTTGATAAGCACATGAACAGTGCAATGATGAAAGCTAATAAACTGTTTTTGGTATAATTAGACGGTCTTGTTCATATTTGGATCCTGAAGTTTTTACAATACTATATAAGTCATTAGTTAGACCCCACCTGGAGTATGGGAATGTGATATGGTGCCCTTACTTAAAAAAGCAATCAGTGAGCATTCAGAGAGTGCGAAGAAGAGCCACCTTGTTAATTAAAAACTTTAAACAAATAAGCTATGCATATAGATTGCGAAGATTAAATTTACCATCGTTAAAGTTCTGACGAATAAGGGGGGACTTGATTGAGACTTACAAACTATTTAAGGGACTCAACAGTACAAATTTTTACAGATTTTTTCAACTAAACTCTAATCAAATTACAAGAAATTCTGCTAACAAAATCCAAATTAAATATTGTCGCACTAATATTAGAAACATTTTCCTTTAGTAACAGAGTGGCACCATATTGGAACAAACTACCTGCACACATTAAAAAAGCAAAAGATTTGAATACTTTTAAAAACCTTCTGGTTACTAACGCAAAGTTAAATATGTTTAAAATTTCAATTTGATTGACAGAATAGAATCAAATAAAACCCTGAGCATATGCATGCTTTATGCAACCACTATTTTATTTATATAAATAAGATGATTGGGACACGAAAAGCTGGGAGGCTATCTAAGTCCCAAGTAAACTGAACTGACCTGACTGAACTGTTGAGAGTTAACCAGTTACCCATTTCAAAACACACCAACCTATCCACGTTTTCCAAAAAACCAACGGTTTCATAAAGTTGTGTTGACTTTCCCCGCTAACTTGGACTCGTTAATGTTAGTGTCGGTAACGTTTTATACATATACAAATTCTTTGAAAAAAAAAAATCCATTTTGTTGTTGCATGAGGGAATGGGGATGGGGAGGGAGGGTGGAGAATTCTTCAAATTATCCCCCTTTATCTACCCCTTAATATTTTTTGTTTCTGTGATAGTGTTCTCAGCGTAAATGACGACGGTGGGTTGAAGGTCGTAGGTAATAATATGATTCCAAGCAGGTTTGGAGAAGTGAGTGGCCATCTGCGTATGTCCATATTGACATCCTTCATTTTCAAACCGAGCTGAGTAATATCATCGACCATACCTGAAGATGAAATTAATCATTGTTTTGATATAAAGAATCAAGAGTTATTAAAAAAGAAGGTGCCACTTCTTAACCTGCAGTCTGCAACCAGTATTTTTAGGTTTTTCATTTAGGTCTGTCTTGCTGGCCAGTCGTAGGCCAGTTCGTAGGCTGACGTTCACGAATGGGCCAGCCGTAGGTGGCTGACGTTCACGAATGGGCCAGCCGTAGGCTCTGACGTTCACGAATGGGCCAGGTCGTAGGCTGACGTTTACGAATGGGCCAGCCTTAGGCTGACGTTCATGAATAGGTCAGTCGAAAGTTGACGTGTTCACGAATGGGCCAGTCGTAGGCTGACGGTTCACGAATGGGCCCAAAGGACTGTATGTGGAACCATCTTGAAATCTTCAGTCTATTTCTCTGTCCTAAAATAAGATGGATCCGGTCTTTAATCCTCTTCCTCTTGCGGCCCCCCCCCCTATGCGACCGGTCTTCGCCCCCCCACCATGCCCCCCCCCCGCCCCGCCTCCCAAGCCCCCCCCCCCCCCCCCCCACCTCTTGCCCCCCCCCCCCCCCCCCCCCCCCGCCCCCCGCCTTGCGCCCCCCCCCCCCCCCCCCCCCCACATTCATTTCTTTTTCCCCGGAACCATTCTCACCTCGCCTCACCTCGCCACCAACTTCTCTCATAAAAAAAAATATGCATGGCTAAGCTCGTTTAAAAGACAGAATCATATCAGCAAAGAAAAATACCTACAGTACATGTCAAAAAGACACCGAGAAAACTTGGCCAAGTTTAACGTGGAATCGTAAGAGTTTTTTATTCGAACAGAGGATGGTTTCATACAAATATTCCTGTTAACGAAATTATGTCCTTTATTTTCAGGTAGTCGAGTGGAATACGAAAGTCACTTCATGTATGACTGTAGGGAATATGATGCTTTCCCTTTGTCATAATAGACCTTTTTTTTCGCCACACAATATTAGGAGACTAAATAAAGATATATATATATGGATGGATTACATAACCGGATATATAACTAAATGGGATGTATTATCAAATCACTCGAAAAATTTATTCCCCAGAAATTTGAACATGGGAAATAAAGTAATTTTATTGTGAAGCAGCAGTCTCTTGACCACGAAGAATAATACAATACAAATAAAAACAAAACAAAAAACAAACAAACAAACAAGAAACGGCAGAAAGAAAGACTAGAAAGGCAATAAAAATTAAAATTACTGATTCAAAAATTCCAAGGGTTATGCATCTCGTTATGCGTTTTTATCTGACGATTTAGTGATTAACGTCAGCCGAATTTTCAATACTTGTTTTTCCCTCCTTAAATCACCAGTGACCCATGTCTCCCGTCTTTGACGACCATCATCGGTGACGTTGGATCACTGTGACCTCAGTTGGGAATGTGGCCACCGCACTGCGGGTTTACATGTTGTTCTGTTGATGTCTTCTGTTTCGGTGTGTGCGTGTGTGTGTGTGTGTGTGTGTGTGTGTGGTGCGGTTTTGAAGTTGTGTGTGTGCCATTTCCAAGGCTATTGCTGTTTACCCCTTGGCCTAAAGGCTATGTATAAAATTGTTCAAACTGTCAATTCTCTCTCTCTCTCTCTCTCCTCTCTCTCTCTCGTCTCCCTCTCTCGTCTCTGAATGTGTATGTATGCGTGTGCTGATTGTGTGTGGTTGTGTGTGTGTGCGTGGCGTGCGTGCGTGTGTGTGTGTGTGTGTGTGTGGTGTGTGTGTGTGTGTGTGTGTGTCCCATCCTCTTCCCTCCTCTTCCTTGCTTCTTATCTCTCTGTCTGTCTGTCAAGGTTCCAGTCTCTCTCTGTGTCTGTCTTTGTCTGTCTGTCTGTCTGTCTTCTCTTCTGTCTGTCTCTGTCTTATCTCTCTCTCTCTCTCGTCTTCTGTCTGTCTCTCTCTCTCAAAAGACGGACAAATGACGGACAAGACTTAGAGAGATGGAAAAGAGGACGTAAAGAGGGATGCCGATAGAGTTAGAGAGAGAGAGAGAGAGAGAGAGAGAGAAGACGAGAGAGAGGAGAGAGACAGACAGAACAGAGACAGACAGACAGACAGACAGACAGATAAGGGAGACAGACACAGACAGACAGACACAGACAGACAGAACAGAGAGGACAGGGACAGAAGGAGGTGGGGAAATGTAAGGGTGTGGAAAGAAAAGAGGGGAAGGATGGGAGGAGGATGGAGCGGAGGCAGGAGGCAAGTGAGGGAGGGATGGAAGGGGAGGGTGTTGTTTACGACCACCGTGGGAAGAGGGAGACGAAGCGGTGCATGGTGGAGGGAGCCAGCGGTCAATCGGCTGGACGGGTCACTGTGGTATGGATGCAGGTGTCAGAGGTGGGGCGACAGGTGATCACTTTCTGCAGGCTCCTGTCCAGCTGCAACAGGTGTGGGGCGGGGGGGGGGGAGGGGGAAGCAGGTGACTGTGACTCTGATAAGAGAGAGAGAGAGAGAGAGAGGAGAGAGAGAGAGAGAGAGAGAGAGGAGAGAGACAGAGACAGAGAGAGAGAGAGAGCAAGAGAGAGAGCAGTCATGCAGGGGTTGGGCGGATGACAGGTGAGACAGGTGCAGTGAAGTGTGTCGGTTGCGGTGAGCTGTGTGGCCAGGTTTGGTAGGGGTGAAGACGGTGGCGGTAGTTGTTGGTGGTGGTGGTGGTGGGGGGGGTGGGGGGTGGGGTGGGCGTGGGGGGGTTGAAATGCAGGTGCCGCTGGTCACTGTCTTGGACACACATCTGTTTTCAGGGCTGTGTTTGTTTGTCTGTTCCATCCCTCTTTACACATCTGTCTACCTGTGTGTCTGTCCCTCTTGCCCCTCTTCCCCTAGAAACGAGCCCGCCCCCCCCACCCCCCCCCCCCCCCCCCCCCCCCCTCCACCCAACCCCCCCAACCCCTTCCAGCATACGTACTGACACAGAATCACAGACACTACAGCAACACAG
>JADBJO010001490.1:0-50000 GCA_016801955.1 Conus betulinus
AAAGATGGCTCAAGACGTCCAGTCTGTTTGATCTCACGTTCTGTGTGTGATGCAGAAAAACGTTACGCAGTCATCGAAAAAGAAGCCTTAGCTGCAACTTGGGCATCAGAGAGACTGGAAGAATACAGCCTGGATAGTTTAAAACATCACTGAAACTGATCACGTGCTTTTTCAGTGACAGTAGCCATTTCACAAGAGCAGCTGAAATACATCGTGGTAGGCTTAGTACATACATGCTTTTTCAGTGACAGTAGCCATTTAGCAAGAACAGCTGAGATGCATCATGGTAGACTTCTCTTCCATTCTTGCACAAAAGTTACTTGCACACATTATGAATAAATTCTACAAGACATGAAAGATTGTTAATTTGGATTTTTTATTTCAGGGAGATGAAAAAAAAAAAGTAACACTTACCATTTACAGGTGACAAATATTCAAGATGAGCCTTTTTCAATGATTATGGAGTTTCCTTAATAGTAGGCAATGGTAGGCTGCCTTTATCTAATCCAACTCTGCTTTGTGTTCGGTGTCGTTAACTAGTGGACTGATGTCGGTGTTGTGACTGTTTGACAGCTGGGAAAGGCGGACAAGACATGGCTGTGAGGCCAGCACAGAGATGAAAGAGCACCTGCTGCCTTCACCCTTGTCGAAAGCCGTCCAGTGTGAGCAGTAATGCCGCTGCCAGCTCCAGTGCCTCGACCCCAGAGTAGGTACCCCAAAGTGATTTTTAAAGTGCTTTTTATTGTTTGTTTTTTTTCAGTAAGTCAAGGTGATAGAACAGCTAAATAGTCCAGGGATATTAGGCATGATGGGTGAAAAAAAGGTTATAGTTTTCATTTTTGGTACACATACAGATGACTAGTCGTACAATGTTGTGTGAAAAGTAAAAAAAAAATTCCATGTCAGCAACATAGTTATTTCTTCCTTTCTTTCTTAGTATATAAAATAAGGCGTGATTCTAGGTTTTGAAATATAGTATCCTAAGTCATTCAAAAGGTGACTAAATAAGAGCTCAAATCAAATGAAAACAATTGAAGAATACACATAATCTCTCTAATGATAGTATTTTGACAGGAGCACATGTATGCAAAATGCAGAAAATAAACGGACAATTATTGAAAATCGAACCTTTGTTTTTATGTCTCTGTTGCCATTGTTCTCCAACTTCACTGTCTCACAAGAATCTGCCATTCTTGCCATTAGTCTTCCAAGAACTTGCAGAGGTCCAAGGTGTTGGTGCAGGTCAGTCCCATGCAACTGCAGATGGAGGAGCAAGGCATGCCTGCTCGTCGACAGCCACAACTGCCAGTACAGCCAGCCTTGCAGCCACAGGAGACGATGCGTAACAGTTTATCAGGTGCCGACGGCAGCTCTGTGGGCACAGGTCAAAGTGAACCATGAGATGAAAGCAACCCCCATTTGGTTGGATCAATGTCATTTTCTAACCACTGATGTACCTGACAGTATGTTCTGAAGGAATGCTGACGAGCAGCAGCACTAGGAGGTGGTAAGCTTGCCATTTGAAAAACCCCACTTGCAACCTTTCTGGTATTCTTTTTCTTGAAGGATGCCAGTCTGAAACTGTCCAGGCTGTTGAAAGTGGAAGCACCATATACACGCAGCAGAAATTCTTCACCAGCTTTTGCAATGTCCTCTGCATCTGCATCTGCGATGTTGAAAACAGCCACAGTTTGAACAAGACTGTGTAAATCCGGTAGTCATTAAGACTGTCATCAGATTTTGTTCAGTCTTTTTGTCAGACGCCCTGTCGGTGTACCAGGTCTTGTGAAGAATTTTTAGTGCAGTGTCACTGGAACTCACCACTCCATTTTCACCTGGTAGCTCAGTTATGGTGATATTGTCCCCAAAGGTCGCTTTGGGCTTGTCTTTTAGATGCTTCCTGCTGTATGTTTCTTTTCCCTTTTCATTCATGTATTCTTCAAGCTCGGCAAAAGAATATTGACATTCATCATTGTCATAGAGAAATGCACAAAGTTTTTCAAAAGCACTTACTTTTTCTGCATCTGCAGGACGACCTTGATTTTTGTCAGATTTTGTCTGAAAAAAATCTGGCATAGCACTGTTTGTGGTCACTTCAGCTGTCACAAAGTCAAAACACTCTTTGCCGTGCCAAAACAATTTCACCCCATTTGTCTTTTCTCTCTAGAGCCCGGGCTGTTGCCTTTTCTTTCATTTCAGTAGTTCTGACTTCATAAATTTCTCTCCGAAATTTAGCTCCTTTATTTTTTTCCACTCTTGTACTGGCTTCTTCACCAAAAAAAAAAAGCAGTCTCGCACGGCTGAATGCAGACTGGGTGTTTCTTTCGTTGGGCTGATCTGCGTGGGCAGATTTTGGTTGTGATCCACGACGGGTATAGTTCTTACGACACTATGTATCTCTGTATGTACAACAACTGAATATGAACAGTCTGTCGGTTGACTATGCAGCCCATCCCCGTACAATAAACTTGTTTCAGTAATAGTCTGGAGTCCTCTTGAAACTGTACAGATGGGTCTGTTGACTTCGGTCAAACTTTCATTGCACAACACGTAGATTTCATCCATTTTTAAAGCTTGTGAACAGACGAAGCATGATGTTGTATTAAAATATGGACAAAATGTAATAATTAAACCTTTAGTTTCTTCTGATCATGGTACTTCTTCATCCAGACAACTTTAACTTATTGCTTAGTTAACACGATATCAGCATCCTATCGGTGTCATTTAATCAATTTTTTAGCATATTTAAGTCTTAATATGTATGGTATTTGCTTACAACATTTCAAATTTAAGGCTATTTTTAAACAGTGGACACAGTTTTATGGCCAAACCAACCTTTATCAAGATCTTTTGCCTCAATGATCAAAAACGGGGGTATATTCAGCACAATATTTAGCCCAGTTGCTGACACTGGATTTTTTGGGGAACTTTCAGAATTTCATTTCAATAATGGTACTATCAGTGTACCGAATATGAAAACTATAACCTTTTTTTTGGGGTTGCCCTCTATATTTACCTAATATGACTGGACTAAAAAAAACAAAGAAAATTATTTAAGATTTATGTCTGTAGCTAAATTAGGAGTGAAGTAATGGATTTTCAAATGTATTATTTTTTTATGACAGTCGGAATTCCCCTTAAGGGCCATGTTTGGAGGCTAGTAACTCAGCCATTTGGCATGTGATATGTCTGAAACCATGGATGATTAATGTTAGTTACTTGTAATATACATCTAATTTTTATGTCTAAAACCATGGGTGGTCAATGTCATCTATTTGTAATATACACTTAATTTTTGTGAGACCTTAGGCTTATGTAGAGTCTGAATACCACACTTTCAAAAATGCCAAAATCTTCATTTCGACTTAGGTTTTTTTCTCGTATTGGCAATGATGAATCAAAACAAGTTATAAAATGACATATCTCTGCTTTCAAGTGACAAACAGGCATGTAACTCGCATCAAAATGATTAGGATAACAAGAACTATCTTATAAGAAGACATTTGAACATGTCAGCACAACTGTACACCCCCATCCCACCTCCAACCCACCCCCACCCTTTTACCTAACTCCTTGTGTGCCATATAAACATTACGTACATGAATTAAATATCTCTGCTTGTTATGACCTTATGAAGACATATGATTGACATTTGCATCAAAAGTAATGCTCATAAGATTTAATTAAAAAGAAACAAATACTTTCGGCCCTTCCCCATCCCCTCCCCACTCCTCTCCCACCCCCTTTCCATTCTACCCTAATTCTCCAGTGCCTATGCTTTCCATTTATTAATGAAATTTACATAAAAGTGATTGCCAGGAAAAATTGGAGATAACACACAATGTCATTATAACATAAATACACCTGTCCCTTTACCCCCATTCCCACCTCCTTACCAGCAGGAATGAAAGAACAAACTTTAAAAGTTTACTAAGTTGTAGTTGAAAGCCTGAAGTATTGCATGAGTGTATAATTATTTCATATTTATCAGAAAAAGTATTAGAACCAGCCGCCGTGGTGAAGTGGTTAGCATCGCGGACTCCTGGCTGGGAGGTCATGGGTTCAAATCCCATCAGAGTTATGTGGGTTTTTCTGCCCCGACCAGCTCCTATCCAGAGTTGAGTTTGCTGCGGACTCAGTTGGGAAGACTGGGACCACACAGTTGAGTTTCATCCACTTAATGGATGTGTTTCTGAGAGTGTTGCTCAAATTTCCTGACCAACACTGCAGGTGTGTGTATCTCTCGGGCCTGGTTGATGCCGTGATATATTATGAAAGGAAGTGTAGAGTACAGCCCTGTCATGTAGTCTCAGACCGAAATGGAAATCCGTAGCATCATCTTAATCATCCTCATTCTCATCAATCAGCATTAAAAAAAAAAAAGTCTCGAATTCTGTGGCCCTTCTTGCCGTGCTGTCATGGTGACCTCAGTTTTCAATGTCCTCTCCAGTCTGTGGCCTTGGTTGGTTCCATCGGGGTCACTGGTATGGGCGGGTCTATGGGGGCTGTCGTTGGATGGACGTGGTGGCGCCCTCCGGAGGGAGAGCTCACTCACGCCGGCTCCGCAACTAAGCAATTATTGTTGTCAGTAGGGGGTTTAGTTGGTGGTGTCCTGTGTATGTTAGATCAGAACAGGCGCCACTGAATACCACGAAGTGACTCGGCAGTAGCGCAGTGTCTCCTCTGGTGGGTTGCCTCTTGACGACTTGACATTGACTGCTCCTGTGGATTGCCGGGGCTGCGGCGTGGCCGATCGGGCTGTGGCTGTGGATGGGGTGTCGGAATGAGCGGCGTGGGTGCACTGCCTCTGAGGTGGGGCAGAGGCTGGGACAGCAAAAAAAGAAGAAGAAAGAAGAAGTATTAGAATTATTTTTTACTATGAACTTTTCAGTCAATGCCAGCACTGAAAATACAAGGGAATGACTCCTCTTTCTAGTTAGCATATGATTTTTTAAATTGATAGATATCTGACAAGCACAGTGCAGAGAAACCAGAGGAGGTGATGATGAGTGAGAAGTGCGCATGGCGGCCGTGGCTTGCGGCTAATCGGTAAACCGCCCCAACTTTTTACACACCCTTACACTCAGTCACCGTCAAAAACACAAAAGACAATGCATAGAAATGAAATATGAATAACAGATTTTGTCAGATGCATTTTTTTTTTTGATTAATTTACGAACATTTGTAGAAAATGACACTTGAACGTGGGTCAACAGCCCACTGCCACTTAGTCATGGAGGGAGGGTTTGTGTAGAACTGGTCACTGTTACGCTAGGCTTAACCTTTAGACTCCCACAAAGCTGTTCCAGAATGGTGGATAATGTATGCCTGCGTCACTGCCATGATTGCCATTTGGGAATGGCAGTAAATCATTTTGGCCTTCTGCAAATGCGGATAGTTTTCGGGAAGTATAACTGTAATAGATTCCAAATTGTGAAGGTCCATAGGATCTAAAAATGTCTAGGAAAACCCCCTTTCAACACCCTGCAATGACTTTTTCAGAGATCTAAATGGGTGACTGGAGTGACAACGAACTCATCTGTGTGAGGCAAGCAAAATGGCAGCGCCAGGGCCAAGCATGAGTGGTAGCAGCACGAAACATCCACGACTGATGGAGCTAGCCAAAGCTCAGCGTTAATTAGAGCGGCTACTTGAACAGGATAGTGGTGATGAATTTCATTTGGACAGTTCTGGTGAAGATGAGGGTGCAGATGAGGATCTTCAGCCACAAATGAGCGACGTCGAAGATGGAACTGACAAGCCAAGCAGAGCAAGTGGTGAAAGGAGAAGGGGGCGTTGCAGGAAGTGTGGAGGTGTGTTGCCAGTGTGGACAGTCAGTCAGATGATGGGTTTAAGCCAACTTTACTTGATTTTGTAGGGAAACCTGGTCTGAAAGAACAACCTGGTGGGGGGATGGATGTGTAGGTTTTTCTCTCTTTTTATCACAGGTGGTTTAGTGCAAAAATTAGTCTCAGAATCAAACAGATAAGCACGATACACAATTCAGGAGAGGCAGGCAAGGCCACAGCAAATATAAATACTCTAGATATGCTACATGGAAAGAGATCAACATGTTAGAAGTGAAGCAGTTCTTGGGCCTCGCACTACTTGTGGTGACCATGAAAAAAAACATCAACAGAGTCGTCATGGTCAAAACATCCACCGCTGACCACAAACCTATTTCTTTTGGTAACGGCTAGAAACAGGTGTGTGTGTGTGTGTGTTTGAGAAAGAGAGAGAGAAAGAGAGAGTTGTGTGTTTATGAGAAAGCGTATAAACGTATGTGTGTGTGTTATCCCCTGTTTTGAAATCTGGCACATTCTAGTTTCCCACCAGAGAAACATTTTAGTATCGTATTAGTATTTTTTGGTTAATTGTTCTTATTTTATTGTTTTCATATGGTTTTTGCAATTGGTCAAGATCCTGTATGTTCCTGCATAGGACTTTGTGAAAAATAGACTGCTACTGTTCTTTTTTTACTTGAAGAAGAAAACACTTTCAGAGATTGTTTTCAGTGTGGATTATTTACTGTGGCATCATTTCAAAAGCAAATTTTACAGTTTAGTGAAGAAACTGACAAGTTCCAGTGTGTTCCTGCATAGGACTGTGTGAAATGAGGACTGTGCTGATGTTTTTATTTCCATGACCAACCTTCACAGACTCTTTGTAGTCCAGGGCCACACCACCAAAAAAGGCCTAGAAAATGGAAGTGTGTCGGCTAGGACCATGCATTGAAATTTTTTATTGATTTGGAAAGAGGGTCAGTAGTGTATTGCTTTTTGACATACTAGAACTTTGAACTCAATCTAGTTTGAGAGAAGAATGCATGCATTTAAAAGTGATACTTTCAATCAAAAAGACAAGTATTTTTAAACAAGCAAATCTGGAGGAAAAAAAAAAGTCATATATGACGTACTCCAAACCAACTTTCAGACACCTCAGGTAATAAAATAATGTAAGGTCTGAGGTATTGGGTTCATAACAGACACAAAAAATACAAAAAAGAATAAAAAGACAGTTTTCAGTTTACCTGATACTGAGAAAGAATTATGTCCCTTAGCTGAACTGATGCAGTCCTGATGTGCACATAATACATTTCCATTGAAATCAGCCCACATTCCATACAGTTCAAGTCAAGCATAGCACAAGTATTCACTGAATTATTTTCACATTCTATTTTTGTTGTCACTTTAGATGGACTGTTCACTGGTGAAAATACAAATTTTGGCTTACATTGCTTGATCACAAACAATAATGACTGTTTTCTGGTCTAAATGTTCAGCAAAGTCCATGCTTCTGCAGAGGATAGTGTTGACTGTTGACATGTCTGTAGCACTGCCATCAAAGACTGGAAGATATGTCACAGAAGCACAGGCTGGCACTTTCTTCTGAACAGCTGCATTAAATCCAGTCCAGGGTGGCAAAGGAAGGCTTTCAAGTGACTGGGTGCATAGCTTGAGCACAAAATACAACATGTCTTGTTTTACAGTGGTCATTTTGGCATTTTGTTGTGCAGCATCAGTAGAACCTAGTTCTGCAAACAGAGAATCTGTCCTCCTCTTTTTAGAGAAATACACAATGTTGGTCTCAGCACAATCCAGTTTTCTTTTCCTGGATTTGTTGACATTAGAATTATGGGTAGTGGCGTTTTCCACAAATGTAGCTGGCAAAGGATGTTGTCCACACTCAACTGTAATTTCATTCACACAATGTGTTGTGTTTTGTCCATTCATAGTTTTTTCTTGGAAGTCAGTGTTGTCCCAAACCAGTGTTATATATTGAGACCTGTTGATAGAAGATGGCACTTCTCATTCAGCTTCAGTGATACAAGTCTCAACTCTCTGAAGTGTTGTCTGTGAGGTGCAATGCCCAAGCCCATTCAATATGTTAACAAGTCTTCCTGATCCTGTTATGTGTCTTACCGCCATCCCAAGCATGATCTGCTTTGGTGTGGTGTAGTTCTTGTTTGCCAAGGAAATAATGTTTCTGTGAGATGGTTAGTGTCTTTTGCTTTACATCTCATGGAACATGTCATGATCCTGTTCAAATTCACATGTGAAACCACAGATCCAGGCAATGAGTTGAATAATTCAGCAAGAACAATTATTAAAAGATTGTCTTCATTTCCATCATCTGAAGAAGGAGGCCATGAAGCTATTTTTGGAGTTGTTCTCTAAACATTCCTCACAGAAAGAGCAGACATGTAAAGTTGCTTCCGTTCATTTTCCAAATCATTGCTTGCAGCTTCTGCAGTTCTCTCTGACTGTTTTATTCCAGTCACAAGCCTTTGTCTTACTCACTGTTTCACAAGTTTGCTGACATTCAGCATTAGAGTCTGTAACAGCTGTATTCCTCTGGGTCTTATGATCCTGAGTATAGATGACATCATTGTTAGATTGATGACTCTCTAAGTCACTGTCTTCTGATTCAAGATTGTGGTCAGTTTCAGTGTCTTCTAGTTCTGTGCTCACAACAATGCTGTGCCCAGCACTGGGGAAAAAAAAAAAAAAAAACACCACCTGTGACTTGCTTTTGAACCTTTGACCTGCCTGCAAAAACAATGTAAGAGTATACTGCCTGAAGGCACGTTTTCAAATATGTGCTTTTACAATGTTTGCTCAAACTCAAAGAAATATTTTCCTCTTCTGGACATGTTTGCCTAAGTCTGTTGAGCTTAGTGACAGTGGCAATTCTTCCACCCTTTCGCAGCGGTGGTTCTATGACATTCATACAGAATGAATCAAATGATTTCTGGAATGGGCGTGGTGAACACAGGGTAGAAGCTGACTCAGATGAACCATACAATCAGCTGTTTTGGCCTTCATTGTCCCCTTGGATGCTATATGGATCTGTACTAGGAGTTGTGATACCTGTGAGAGCAATGAAGATTAGTATTAAAAGTAAAACTAAGACAAGAGGCTCAGGGGGAGGGAGGGAAGGGGGCAAAAGGAGAGGGAGGTCACAGGGAGAACAGGGAGGGAGAATAACAGAAAGGTTTTGAAATATATATAAAATATACTGGTGAATTCTTAAAACAAAATAAATAAAGCAGCATTACTGCAGTCACCATCATCATCCCCATTATCATCATCACTTAATAAATACAATAACAAATACCATCACAGCAACTGGTAACTCTCAAAAGGCGGTAATACTGGCACCAAAGTAAAATAGGGAAGGAAAGAAAGTGGATTGAGATTAGCACACCATGAATATGGGGAAAAAAGGGATGCACTATAGTGAAGTTCCACTGAAAAAAAAAAGGTAGCTTAAGAGTGAAGGTACAAAAAGAATGTAAGACTAGGAGGAGAATGGTGACTGGATGAATGAACATGAAACAAAACTGATGAAACATTATAACCAAAAAGGATGTTAGATGAGGGGGGAAAAATCTCAAATGAGAAAGTAGGTCTTTCTTACTTTTTTATTTGTTCTTCAAACAAGGATCTATGAACATTTTCTTTCTGCATCTGTCAGTCTCTTGAGCACACCACTCATGTGCACAGTGACACAAATACAGTGACACCTGTCATACACTTCTCAACAAAAACATGAAGAACAGCAGCAACACACACACACACACACACACACACACACACACACACACACACAGGTGGCCAGCATGTGCGAAAGAGAGAGAGGTGTGCAGTGTGAAAATGGGGTGAGTATGTGAACTTACTTTGCCTCCACAGCTAGAAAGTCCAGTCTGTACTGAATGTCATGGAGGACATCAGCTCTCTGAAGACTGACAACAGCATCATAGAATCCTTCTGCTGAAGGGCGTCCCTGTTGGCATCAGATAAACTGATTACATATCAACGCATATTTATACACACAGACACAAACCACACACACACACACACACACACACACACACACACACACACTGCTAATGTTTTAACTAATCAGGATATATAACTATGCATTCAAATACCCACGCCCTTACATATGATTTAATGTGAAATTTTCATATTCACACACCCATCAAAAGTAAAAAACTGACCTATGCTACATGTAAATCATACACATGACACTAAAGTTTATGCTGATTATCCTTATGTCGGTCACATCTTTCATTTCTAGAAAATAAAGCTACATACCAAATTACCAAAATTTTGTTTTTCCTGATTCTGCACACTGCTGCATAGATTTTTAAATGCAGAATTCATGCTTTTTAACATTTGTTTTTGATGATCAGTGCTTATCATTATTATTATTATTATCATCATCATTAGTATTATTACTATTTCGACATCAGTTAGTGCGCACTCGGTAAAAAGTCTTAAATTGTATTTTGGTACACTTGTACTGGATTGTTTTGATTCGAATATGGACAAACATGTATTAATTAAGCAATGAGCAAAAAACAATATCTTTGTCAGTTGTCAGACTGGGACCCATCAGACTAGCACACTCTCACAAACTCAGTGACCCTGGTGGGGATGGGGAAGAGGGGTGGGGAAGTGTAAATGAGAACAAATGACAGAGACACACTACCTCACTTCTTCAGTTTTTCACACACGCACATGCACACATACATACACGCACATGCACACATGTCATGTCATGGAGATAATAAAGTGTTCTTGACTTGAAATGAAATGGATGCCAGAGGGGGGCGAGGTCGGGAGGGAAGTGGGGGTGGTGGTACAGAATGGTAGGGGTAGCTTAGAATTGTAAGCAGTTTATGAAACTGGGTATCGAGGACCACTCTTCTGTCTGTGTGTGTGTGTGTGTGTGTGTGTGTGTGTGTGTGTGTGTGTGTGTGTGTGTGTGTATGTGTGATAAATTTGTCAGTCTGCATCAGCAACATCCCCTTGTTTACTGAAGTTCTGTCTGATGTCAGCACGATATTTGTTTGCTCAAGACATGTTTGTCCTTCACTATGTGATGCGTGACACCATATCAAAATTTATTTACTGTCATAACAAAAATGCTTTAAATACTTACTTGACAAAGTTTTTTTCTGGACACCATATTCGGTGGCTGTGTTGCGCTTCCACTTGGTTTTCTTGCATAAAATGCAGATGGATGGCAAAACATTGGAACTTGTTCCTCTTCCATTTTTCTGTCGTTTTGGGCTCACTTTCTTTCTTGGTGAAACTGTACCAGTAGCTTTGCCCTTCTGAAAACGCGCCTGTGCTTGTTCTATTCCGCATTTGCTATTTAAACGCGTGTAACACTGGGGGTGGTACAGTGCATTTTCTGGCTTTGAGTCGAAATCAGAAGCTTTTGAGCGATCACCTGATCTTCTCCATCTAAGATCGTCCATTGGTGACAGGATCAAAAAGTTGTAATCCATTGAATGTCAGAAAATTGTTCTAAATAGGTAAATTGCACATTCGCAACAATGAACAAGACAGTCGTCTGCATGTTAAGGGAAATAACTTGCGATGAAAAGTCAGTAAAAAGATGTTTTCGGCTTCATTAATTTGCCAACTTTTTTGCGTTCTACTGAATAATTTAGATAGGTTCGGTGGTTCTAGACTATAAAATTTTAATCTTATGTTATCCAAGTACTTTTTGAAAAAAAAAAAAAAAAAAAAAATTTGATGCGGTTTTCTAGCCGACGAGCTTGAATGATAGCTCGATGTGGCCCTCGGACTATTGTGGTGTGAAGTACTGTTTTCCTGAAGAAAGTGGATGGTACAGTTCTTTCAAAAAAAAAGGGCAATTTTTTTCATATGAAGCAAGAGTAGGGTTAGCTGTTTTATTATGTTTATGTTATTCTAACATTGTTTTTGTTCAACTGACACTTTTTTTTGCTTAAATTACTAACTATACTTATCTAGCAACAACAAAAATTAAGTAAAACAGAAAATATGTTATGTGTTTTCAATGTCTTGCCTACATAGATCTTGCCACACAGCTAGCAGTATTGTGTTGTGGCTGTGACAGGAGAATGACGGTGAACGAGTCTTTGGGGCCATGTAGGATGGTGTCTGGTTTGGTGAGAGGGCAGATTTTTGCAATTGGGTTTTGAGCAGGGGAAAGTACCTGGTAGTTTAGGTGTGGAGATTTTGTTCAGTTTAGAGCACAAAAAGTAGATCTTTTAGATTTTTGTGTCACATTCAAAAGTAAGTAATGATGGGTTTAGTTTGAAAGGCAGTTTGTGATTGTCTACTATATGCCAGTTATACAGACAGGGAGAGTGTGTGGGTGGAAGGAGGAGGCAGGCGGTGGGTCTGTCTGTCTCTTTTAGAGGCTGGATTTCCAGAGCAGATGTTCTGGATGTGGCTGTGGTGCGGCTGAGAGCATATTAATGATGGCATTGGGGTATCCACAGTTAGTGAGAACTTGAGACATTTTGGCGGCTTGTAGAGTGAGATTTTCTTCTTTGGAGCAGAGTCTGCATAGGTGGAGGAATTCTGAATATGGAATACTGTCTTTAGTGGATGGGTGGTGGGAAGATGTGTAGTCCAGGTATGAATGCGCATCAGTGGGTTCGTAGAAAATTGAGGTTTTGAGCAGTCCATCTTTGAAGGAGATGGTGATGTCCAGGAAGTTGACCGACTGTGAAATGGTGTAGGTCAATTGGATGGATGGAAGGTCTGAGCAAAGTTGAGGAAATTGCAGAGGTCATGTTCTGGCTCCCAGTCCATCATCTATGCATCTTTTATAGAGCTGTGGTGTTGAGTCTGTATTAGAGGTTAGTAGGTGGTATTCTAGGTGTCCCATGAAGAGGCAGGCATAGAATGGTCCCATTTTGGTTCCTATAGCAACACCACTGATTTGTGAGAAGGTGTGGTGGTTAAATTCAAAGGTGTTGAGGGTGAGGACTAATTCAGCAAGTCTGACCAGTTAGCTGTGGGAGGATATTGCTGGTTAGGGGGCCGTTTGTTAGGAAAGAATGTGAGGGCCTTAAGTCGATCAGCGTGAGGGATGGCAGTGTAAAGAGAGACAACGTCAAGTGTAAAAGAGGAGGCTGGGTTGGAAACTGAGGTCAGTTGGTTGTATGATTGGTCATGTTGAGTGTGTGTGGGTTGTCTTTGAGGTATGTGAGGAGGCTTTGTACTATGGGTTGTGTGATTGATCATGTTGAGTGTGTGGGTTGTCTTTGAGGTATGTGAGGAGGCTTTTGTACTATGGGTTGGAGGAGAGAGTCTAAGTACTGTGAAATGTGTTATGTAGGGCAGCTACAAGCAGAAACGATGGGTCTGCCAGGTGTATCGATTTCGTGTATTTTAGGGAGCAGGTAGAAGGTGGTTGTGGGTTTGGTGTCTGTCATTATTACGACCACTTCCTGGTTTGTACATTGTGTAGGAAAGCCAAAGGGGGTCATGTACACTTTCAGTTATCAACAATAATGTGTAGGTGTGTAGGAAAGCCAAACGGGGTCATGTACACTTTCAGTTATCAGGAATAATGGGTAGGAAACATCCTTGACACCTTTTTTAAATGACCACAAATTTTCCTTTTTTACACAATTCTGCCTAAAAACTAGAATGTTCGCTTTGAAACAAGCCCCAGCTGATACTTGTTCTGGAACTGTGAAGACATTAAGACTAGAAAGGTAAAGTTTTCTTGAGATTTATTGTGAATGTTTTGGAGCTTTAAGATTGAGTGTCAGAAAATATGTTTCCTTTCATGTGTGTGGGCAGAAAATATCACATTTCTTTTCATTAGTATGGACAACTATTTCTTTGAATAGTGGCCTTGGGGGCTTTACATTTCATGTGACAATCTTTTCTTTCAACTTTCATTTCTGGAACTGTGTGATGCTGTGATGTTAACTGTGATGGAACTGAAACCAAGTCATTACAGTTAGTTGGAAAGTGAGGTGACTGCAAGCGGAAATTAAAACAAATTTTAAAAGGTATTGGAAATTACTCCCAAAGTTAACATGGACAAACAAATTCCAACACAAACACAACGCATTTTGACCTTGTAGGTCTTCTTCAGGCAAGATAAACAACATTCAGGACAATAAAACGAACGAGCAATCTCTTCCAAAATTCAGCGCAAGATGGGTGTTGAATGAAAATGAGGTCGTTCGTAAGGAGACAAAGCAAGTTAAGATAACAATAATGATAAGAATGATACTGATAGCAAAAATAGTAATGATGATGATGTTAAAAAAAATGACAGAGAGAGGATTACTGCCACTGTTAGTGATAATATGATGATAGTAGTTGTAGTATTAATAGTGGCTATACACACAGAAGGGGAGAAAGGAGAAGGGTTAGAAGATTGTCGAACAGATGATGATGGTGATGATAATGGTAATGATGGTAACATCAGTAATAACAATGATAATGATAATAGTAACAGTAGCAATGATAATAATACTATTACTAACAATAGTAACAGTAGTAATAGTAAAAATAATAAATCTAAAGGTAAAAAAAGAAAATAGCAGTGGTAGTAATGATGAGAGGGAGGACAGGAAGAACAGAGGAGAAGGAGGGTACAAACTATAGAAAGGATGAAATCTAACAGGTATATTGAACCTCGAACTGCGCAGGACAGTTGTGCCAAATGAAGAGAGGTGACGCATGTGCAGGACTCGCTTTGGGGTTGCGCTCTGCAGGGCTCACACGTGCTTTCTTTGCTGGTCTGGATATTTTACAAAAATTAATCGATATTTATCATTCTCAGTGTGTGTTGAGAACAACAGTGGTTTGTGTGTGTTTATAGTATTTGTTTTTTTCCAAGTAGAAATATGAGGTAGGACCTGATCTTTCTATTTCTTTGCTTTAATAAAAGAAGGGAGGGGTTTTTTTTTTGCGCACTTTTGGTGTTGAAAATGGCGGATGGTTTGGGCCGTGAAGAATATGATGGTAGTGATAGAACAGAATCTCCATGGAAGAAGAAGAAGATGTCCATGTCGGATGTTTTTCCTGTGATGAAAGACGTAAGCTCCAGGCTCTTTAAATTGGAAGAAAGAGAAAGGCAAACTGGGGTGGACGAAAACTTTATGAACAATTACGGCTGCCCTTCCAGACCTAGCACATGTTTAGAAGAGGCTAGCACACACAGCAGTCATGCCGCGTTGGATGGATAAGCTGGGGTCAGCACATGTTTAGAAGAGGCTAGCACACACAGCAGTCATGCTGCGTTGGATGGATAAGCTGGGGTCAGCACATGTTTAGAAGAGGCTAGCACACACAGCAGTCATGCTGCGTTGGATGGATAAGCCGGGGTCAGCACATGTTTAGAAGAGGCTAGCACACACACAGCAGTCATGCCGCGTTGGATGGATAAGCTGGGGTCAGCACATGTTTAGAAGAGGCTAGCACACACAGCAGCCATGGCGAAGCCGGGGTCAGGGACCCACAGTGTGATAAAGAAGGGTGCCACAAATATTTCACATAGTGCTGAAGAGCAAAGCTGTGAGAGTGAATTGGACTTCACAGTCGCCCTGCCAGTTTTACCAGAGCGGAATGTGCAGGAGTACTTGATGACTTAGTGAGAGAGTTGGAAGTTGAAGAAAAAATCACTGTCAAGTTGTCAGATAAGGGTTTTGTGGAAATATCAAATCCAAGAGAACTGCCAGGAAGTTAGAGCCCTCAACTTAATAATGAAATCAGAGACAAATCGACAACCACTAATGCCAGGAAGATGGCCACCAGACTGTATAATGTGCAGGTGATCCTGTCCAAAGCAGGGGTCACCATCATTTCACTGTCTGACAGGGTGCACCTGCTGTGTGACTATGTGAGTCAGCTGTCGGTCATACAGAGGGAAATAAAAAATGCAGCTTGCAGCTTTAAAGCAGGACAACTCAGAGAGCACATAGACCAGTGGCAGGAAATCACAAAAGACAAAGAAACCATAAAGCTTGTGGAGGGAGCACACACTGAGTTTACAGAGGTACCAGTGCAAGATAAACCAGCAAGAGAAATGCAGTTTTTCCACAGAACAAAGTGGTGTTATTGATGAAGAAATAAAAGACTTGATTGATTAAGGGGTATTTGTAGAATCTAGTCACACAAAAGGGGAATATATTTCGCATATTTTTGTTAGGCCTAAGAAAAATAACAAGGTCAGGATGATACTAGATCTAAAAAATCTCAACAAGAATGTAGAATATCATCACTTTAAGATGGAAACTTTGAAAAACACTTTGGGCCTAGTGACAAAGAACTGTGGGTTTGTCTCCCTAGATTTAAAGGATGCATGTTATAGTGTTTCTGTAGATGAGGATCCCAAGAATACTTAAGTTCATGTGGAAAGGAAAATTGTAGAGATTCACAGCATTCCCAAACGCACTAGCTTGTTGCCCTGGTTTGTTTACAAAGTTACTGAAGCCAGTCATGGGCTTACCTACATAGACTAGGTTTTGTGTCAACTTGTTTCATTGATGACTCGCTGTTGATTGGAAACTCAAAAGACGAGTGTATTCAGAATTACACATGCTGGATCTGTTTCCGAGATTAGGTTTTGTGATTCAATTTGAAAAATCAGTTTTGAACCAACACTTGAAAATACATAGGTTTTGTAATCGACTCGCTGACCATGATAGTGATGTTGACTCCAGAGAGGAAAGAAAAAAGAAATTGCAAATAGTATGCAAATTGTTAGAACTGGGAAGTCTAGTGTGAGGGAAGTAGCAAAATTTATTGGACTTATTGTGGCTAGTCTTCCATTGGTTAAGTTTGGCACTTTGTACATGGAGGTTGATAGAATAAAAGCATTGAAAGAAAAACTGAACAATTTGACGCCATGGTAGTGTTTTCAGAGAAGGCTAGAGAAGACGTGTAGGTCGAAAAACAATGTTATGAACTCTGGTAATGATATTGCTGCCCCAGATGAACCAGTGTCATTTTTTTTGATATACCTCTTACAGGCTGGGGGTGTTCTTGTGATTCTTGTAGAACAGGAGGACAGCGGACAACAGAAGAGTCCAAACTGAGTATTAATGCTTTAGAATTGGAAGGAGGTCTTTTTGCTTTGCAATCATTTGCATCTGGAAAGGAACACGCATCAGGCTCATGTCATATAACTCAACTGCGATCTCATGTGTAGACAAAATGGGCACAAGTCATTTTCTAGCTTGTAATTCAGTGGTCAAAGATGTATGGCTTTTTTGCCAGGGACGTGATATTTGGATTGCTGCGCCATTTGTGCCAGGCAAGGATGATTTTGAAGCAGACAAAGAATCCAAATAGATGAAGTTTTATATAGAATGGCAGATAAACCCCGCAGAAGTACATCTCTTTTCATCCAGGATTAACAAACAGTTTAGCATGTATGTTTCATACAGACCTGATCCATTTGCTGTTGCAGCAAATGATTCCAATATTTCATGGAAAGATATACTGCTGTATGCTTTTCCTCCTTTTAGTGTGATCCCAAAGATGCTGCAGGAAATGGTCAGGGACAAGACATAAGGAGTTTGTTTAGAGGTGTGTGTGTGTGTGTGTGTGTGTGTGTGTGTGTGGTTATCCATTTAGGTTTTTCAGTTTGTTTAGAGTTGTGATGTAGTGTGGGGGTTGGATGGCAGGGGAACAGGGGTACGTTGGCCCACCCTGACTGTAGTCTTAAGTTAATATTATTCCCATTCTCTGTTGTAGACATGGGGGGGGGGGGGGGGGGGGGGGGGGAGTCTTTTTTTTTTATGATAAACAGAGAAGCAAAGTGAAACTTTCAGAATAATACCAAATGTGAATGGGTTTTTTTACGGGGGGTGTAGAGGGAATTTAGACAACTTTGTTGGAGTTCATGATGTAGAGTTGAAGAGAAATTTCCATTATAATGAAAATGGGTACCGTTACCGTTTTTGTTTTGTTTTGATAGGGGGTGCAAAGGAAATCGGATCATTTTGTTGGACTCCATTGTTGAGGGGTTGAAATATTTGTACCTCCCCATTGAATGCGTACCCTCTGTTGAAGGATTCCTCCCCCCACTCACTCCCTGCCCTCTTATCTCCATCCCCTCCGTGGCTCCCTATTTCCTTTTGTTTCATACAGTAGCGGTAACAGTATTTGGAGGAACCATATCACATGTGAGGGTACCAGGACACTGGATTGATTGAGTGAATTATTGATGTGTTTAATCCATGTTTTCAGGGTAACACTATGCAGGAATCATTCACTGATGCATTATATAATGCATTTTGTGTGTGTAAACTTAATTTTATTATGGTATGTGGTACACATATTTTGAAAAGCTTTTACACACTGATCATTCCCATATACACATTTTGCTGGATTTCAGTTTTGTGCCCTGGAGGCCTCGATTGATTCAGTTGGTGATGCAGTCGTTATATTTTGTGTTTACAGTATGCAGGCTTCAGCCATCAGTGCAATTAATGAATACTACTTTGTGTTTTTTTATTCCCTTACAGTTTTAGGTACATATTTGACAAGATTCCTTTGTGTCAACCTGTGAAAGTTTAACTGCTATGCATTGTGTATCTTTATGGGTTGCACCCTACATACAAAGCATATTATTGATCTTGCTGTGGATGCAGCAGCAGGGTGTTTGTTGTTTTGGTCTTCTGCAAGCTTGATGCATGCAATGTATGGTTTTTGTGTACGTTTGTCATTGTGGCATTGTAATTGGTGTCCACATGGTGGTGTCATTTTGGAGCCGAACACTTGGTATACAAACCTCCTCGCTAGTGTAAGGTTTGTAATTCGTTTTGTTACTGCAAAAAATTTGCTCGTACCTCGGGGTGGGACCTCTGAATCTCCAACTTGGAGATAGGCTGTTCCATCCCCCCAAAATTTTTTTCAGGGAAAATTTGCTTTACCACCAAGAGTAACCTGTAAATCTCCACCTTGGGCTACTCATATACCTTGCAGATTTTGCATTCACATTTCTTCTCTCACCCACACATAATTTCAAACCAACAATCCCAGTGCATTCCACCTTGGGCTACTCGTATACCTATGCAGATTTTGCATTCACTTTTCTCTCATCCACACATACTTTCAAACCAATGCACACAGTTATAATCATTTTATTATATATCGTTTTCATGGCTGCTTTTTTTTCAATGATGCACACACAGAAATAAAACGTGTCATCAGGAAGGGGTGTTGTCAACCTTTTTCTACATTCTGCCCTGGTGAATAACGTATGCATGCAACATGTACATTACTCATATTACAACATAATTGAATTGATGGGGGCATTCCTTTCTGTGTGTGGGAGATTTGGGGGCATTAGGCTGTGTGCATAGTGGACCTGAACAGGTTCGGTTGGGTGCACTATGGGATTTTTCCAACTTGCTGCCAGAGTCGTGCACCCAGCTGAACCCATCCAGGTCCACCATGCACCTAGCCCAACGCTCCCAAATGAGCAGGGTCTTTTCCCACTATGCACACAGCCTTAAACAGAGGGGTGGGGGTGCGACACTTCCATCACAAATAGCAACATAGCATGTACCTAACCACCCAGCCCCCTATTTACTCCCAGTCTATGTAATGCTCAATGTGCACATACAGTGAACATTATGTTACATAAACACAGTGCAAAGTGCCTGTATAGATACTCTGTGAGGGTATCCAGTGCTCAATGTAAATAGTGTATTGTATCATCCGTATGACATAAAAAATATTACATACACTTAAACACCAAGCATTGGGATACCAAGATGTACACTGAGCTTTGTATACACATAGGTATTTTATACACAAGCACTTTAACCATACTGTTGTTTAACATACCACTGGGTAAAAACTACTTTTCCTATTGAAAAAAAAAAACTACGTTCAGTGAATGTTTTCTGCAGTGTTGGCTAACCAAACAAAAAAAACACATCTGAATGATGCACAATTTCAATACACTGACCAAAAAAAAAAAAACCCAAAAAGTCTGAACGATACAATTTCCACTGACTAGCACTAATCTTCATTCCCAGGGGACAAGGGAGAAGACCCTGGCCTTGTCCCTTCAGGGACTAAGGACACCTTTGCCAACACCTTTGCCAAACACAATTAAACCTTATACAAGTGTCTCTGTCACACACACAACAGTATAAATAAAAGCATAAGCGAAACTTACCTTGGCAAGTTGAAGGTCATGCTGGATTCCATAGAGTATGGTTTACTGACATGGAGGGAAATATGTGAGCCATGCATGCGTAAGACTGCCATACTTCAGAGTGAGAAATACAATCTATGTAAAAATGATCTAAAATCATTTGTTAACAATAATAATTCATGCATCTGTCTCAATCTTCAAGTCCACTTACATTACCAAGGCTATAGTTAATAACTGCATTGTGTCTTTCACTTCAATAATTTTCATATGCAAGCAAAAAAAAAATAACACCTAACTGGGGTGGGAGGCCCTCCATCTCAGTAAACCATCCTGTATAGAATCAAGCATGACCTACACAGGAGTGGGATATGTTTTTCACATATGCAACACAGCACAGGTGTTGTCTGTCAATATTTTTACATGTTTGCCTATCACTTCATTTCTGAAACTGTTCAGAGCATATTCAATGGCAAGCAATTCAAGCACACCGATATGCAGATACTATTCATTTTCTGCCCATCTACCCCATGTCTGCTTTGATCCATAAACTGCTCCCCAACCACCAGAGGTTGAAGCATCTGAAAATTTCTACAACAGGGTCTTCCCCATCCAAATGAAACACAGCCATGTTTAATGTTCTCAGTCCACCATTGGAGTTCCAAGTTTCCTTCCTGTGACAGCTCCATGACTGCCTCAAAACTGTCTTTATGCTTTTTAAGAACATTGCATTTGTCTTCTTCTAGTGATCTGTAGTACAGTGATCCCCACAGTACTGCAGGAAAGGCTGCAACTAGCTGCCCTATGACCTGAGCTAACTCTGTGACAGTGCTTTTGCTTTCCAAATCAATGCAGGTGGACAGAATTTTCTCCTATCTGTTGTAAGAGTGACAGTCATATTTTCTGAATTTAATACAAATCCCAAATATTTGATGCTTTTCTTAGGTTTTAACACAGGCTTTTTTCTATGAACACACAATGTAACAGTTCCATCAGTATTCTTCTGACCTTCCTCTGGATAACTATCATCAATAAAAGCTGCAGGCAAGTGACCTTGGGGCTCTTAGAGTTGCATAGACTGGATGATCAGATGTCAGTTTTCTCCCATTCAGGGTATATATTCTTTTTAACCTGCCTGCCTGAAAAGACTCGTGTCCTTCAGAATTCACCTCCTTCACTGCACTGTTTAGACATGTGGAGGGAATGTTGTTGGTGGCATCCCCTTGCCACAAGTCTGAACCGACCTCTGCTTTGCATGAACGTTGCCCTGCACTGGCCCCAGTTCTGGTTCCTTCCTTGGCCTTTCTCGGTCCACATGAAGTTTCTTGAAGGCTGAGTTGGAAAAAAAAACTTCCTCCCTACTTTTGACGGAGTGAAATCCCCTGCCGAGTTTTGATGCACTTTCCGTATTGTGCTAGGACGCATTCAGATCATCCCCAAATAGTTGATCAGTGACTGGGGCCTCATTTGACCCCAGCTTTTTGTACTTCTGATTGATGTTGGGGCCACTCAAAATCTTAGTTCTTCTGTCCAGTGACACCTCATGTGAGGCTTGCAGAATCAATGTCATGGCATCTGCTGTATCCTTAAGCATTTCACTGTCCACCCCAATCACCTTGTCACATATTTTGGCCAATATGCCTGCTGCTCTGGCAATCATTTTCTGTTGTTTCTGTACTCTCAGATCACTTACTCAACTGCTGAATTCCAGGCTATTCCAAATTTTCTGGTTCACTTTGGGGACCGACAGGTTGAAATTTTCAGGCCAGATGTGTTTTTTCCATCTTTTCTTTCAGTTTTACCTTCCTCTAACTTTCCCCTTGCCATTTTGTTGCGAGTGCTTGTCAAAGCCTCATGTTGCAGTGGTGGTCCCACTTGTTCATTTTCGTACTCCTGCTCTATCTCTTTCAGAGTGAGTGGATCAGAAGAGTCATTGCCATTTTGTTATTTTTCTGACTTTTCGAGTCTTTTATAATATTCTGATTTCACTGTCAAAATCCTCACCAGCCTTCTGTTTTCTTCTTGGGGGCGTCCTCAAAGGACCGATCCCCCATCTCAGACCCACCGGCATGATCCTGATCCTCGATGTCTTCAACTATTTTATCTGCTAGATCCATGCCTTCTGAATCCATGCCAATCCATTTCAAACCTTTTTCCTTTCTCCAGTTTCCAATGAATTCCAGCAATTGCTGTTGTGTTTCCTGCATCTCATCCCATTCAGCCTTGGGAACGGCAACTGATCTTACTTTTCCACCCCCTTCCATTAGGAGCTCTTCTTCATCATGAAAAACTTGCGAACAAAGACAATCTCGCCATATCGAGCGAAACCATGTGGTCAAATTACTGTGCCCTTTTTTTAAATTTGATTTTATCTTACGATTGATGATATGCTTTTTAAATTATTACCATACACTCAAACGTGCTAAGCGATTTATATTAGAGCTTATTTGACCTTCTGAAAATATGACGGAGTAGGATTACACAATCAGACCTTAAAAAGAAAACAGCATGGCGGCTGGAAGCATTTACGATATGGCGGTCTTACACATGTGCGGCTCTCATATCTTCCAGAATATCCGTAAACCATACGAAATGGAATTCCTACAAGGAAAAAAGGATATAAAAGAAGTATCATTCATCAACACTGTATTACAGCATAGCATGAGGAGGAATGAACAGTGACTGATGAGGCAGTCATGCCCAAGCACAACAGCACAATAGTCCTAGTCAACATTCTTGTTCATAAAGCAAGTCTGGTTTTCTAGGCAGTGAGGAACAGGAGATGATGATGTTGAGAGCGACAACTTGAGAGTAAGAGCCAAACACACACAAAAAGTGAGAAACAAAACCACCACTATCCATCCCCCATCCCACAAAGTACACATCGCAGAATGGGACACAGAAAAGAAAAGTGGTCAACAGAGAATAGCAAACAGAATGGAAATGAAAAAGAATGGGATGGAATAACTTGGAAAACCGAACATTTGTGAAAAAAGTGACAGTTTCTGGAGAAGCTCTACTTAAAACATACATACAGGCATAGTGAAAGGTATACTAAAATGCTATAAACAACTGTAGCTAAAAATAGCAGCAAGATAATAACAAGCAAAGGATATTCATTACTATAGCCCAGCCAACTACCCCTGGTCTTTCATTACTATAGCCCAGCCAACTACACATGGTTTTTCATTATTATAGCCAGTTAACTACCCATGGTCTTTTCATTACTATAGCCCAGCCAACTACACATGGTCTTTCATTACTATAGCCCAGCCAACTACACATGGTCTTTCATTACTATAGCCCACTAACCATGGTCTTTCATTACTATAGCCTGCTTATCTACCCATGGTCTTTCATTACTATAGCCCAGATTAACTACCCATGGTCTTTCATTACTATAGCCCAGCCAACTACCCATGGTTTTTCATTACTATAGCCTGATTATCTACCCATGGTCTTTCATTACTATAGCCCAACCAACTACCCATGGTCTTTCATTACTATAGCCCTGATTAACTACCCATGGTCTTTCATTACTATAGCCCAGCCAGCTACACATGGTCTTTCATTACTATAGCCCAGCCAACTACACATGGTCTTTTAAGGGCTGTCAAACATTTATGGGGAAAAAGGTCGCAATCTGAAAAAGGTGGCATCCTGAAAATGGTTAGATTGTGAAGAAGCCATAATCCACGAAAGACCCAATCCTATGATAACTGAAGAGTTGACATACTTCAGGTGGACAAGACCCACTCCTATGATAACTGAATAGTTTACATGCTTCAGGTGGATAAGACCCAATCCGATAATTGAATAGTTGACATATACTACTGGCAAAAAGTTAAGGGCCACCTGTCATTTTGACGTTAGTGTCTGAGTGTATAAATAATAGGTTTGAAATGAAGTCACAATGACCCAAACTTGGCTAGACATATTGAACAGATGTTCCTTAACAGATCACAACACCTAAAAACCCACTGCGGTACAAAGTGGAGCGCAGCTGCACGTGCGGAAACCACGTAAAACCGGTAAAACGGGTGTCTGTGGTGAAAAAAAGGGGCGAAATGCCCATGGTCAATCATGATGCACGTGCATGGCACCTCGTTCATGAACACAGATCAGACGCCATTGGCCACAAATCTGTAAACAGAACAGTCGTCTACGCCAGCCCAGAAAGCATGGCACAAAGGCAAAGACTGGACCCTGGCCGATCGTGGACGCGCCTTAGCGTTGATTGACGAAGGGATTTCTGGCCGCGAGGTGGCTAGGCATCTGAACGTGTCCATTCCACCATCCAACATCTTGTAGAGAGGTTTCAGGCCACTGGCAGCGTGCAGGATCGGCCACGATCAGGCCGTCCTCGGTGTACCGACAGACATGCTGACCGATTCCTCCTGCTGTCTGCCCTACACAATCGGACTGTCACCTCATCCACCTTAAGGCGTGAGCTCCTGCAGGCTGCAAATGTCAATGTCAGTAGAAGGACAGTTTGTAACCGTTTGCACGAGTTCGGGCTGTCATCCCGGCGATCAGCAGTCCGAGTACCACTTACTCCAGCTCACCGTAGAGCACGGGCGGACTGGTGTCGTCATCACGTTCGCTGGACGAGGCAGCAATGGTCTCGAGTGCTGTTTACAGATGAGTCCCGCTTCACCTTGGCATTCAATGACGGCAGGACCCGAGTGTGGCGAAGGCCAGGAGAACGTTTTGCCTACGCCACAGTTCGTGAGGTGGATCGCTAATTACGGAGGGGGTTCTGTGATGGTCTAGGGTAGCTTCAGTCGTCAAGACAGAACTCCCCTGTACGTTATTCAAGGCATGCCGACAGGGATGCGGTACCGTGACGAGATTGTGAGGCCCCTGTTCAGCCGCCCTTCAGGCCATGGGTAACGCTGCTGTTTTCCAAGACGACAACGCCCGTCCACACCGAGCCCGTGTCGTGGACGATCATCTGCAGCAAGAGGGGATCATCTGGATGCAGTGGCCATCTCGCTCACCCGATCTGCTCCAACTGAGCACCTCTGGGATGTCCTTGGACGGCGGGTAGCCCACAACCACCCCCCGCCTGTTGACGTGGCCCAGCTCACTCTCTCTTTTGCAGCAGGAGTGGCAGGCCATACCGCGGGACACTCTTCGGACCCTGGTGGACTCCATGCGTCGACGTTGTGCCGCTTGCCTGGCGGCAAACGGTGGCTACACTCGGTACTGAATGGTGCAGTTTTCAGTTGTGGCTTATGTGCGATCCTGAGGAAGGGTGATTGGACATTACAGCCCGCTGTCTGCGTTTGATTTGTTGATTTTGTGCAATGGTCCAATGAATTTGTTCTTGAATAAATTTGGAAGATTTTGCGTCCGTTTCTAACATTGGCTGTAGTGTTTTGGTCTGGGAGACCAGCGTTGGCAGTGGCCCTTAACTTTTTGCCAGTAGTATACTTCAGGGTGACAAGACCCACTCCTATGATAACTGAATAGCTGACATACTTCAGTTGGATAACACCCAATCCTATGATAACTGAATAGTTGACATCCTTCAGGTGGATAATACCCACTCCTATGATAACTGAATAGTTGACTTCCTTCAGGTGGATAAGACCCAATCCTGTAATTGAATAGTTGACATACTTCAGGTGGACAAAGACCCACTCCTATCATAACTGAATAGTTGACATCCTTCAGGTGGATAAGACCCAATCCTATAATTGAATAGTTGACATACTTCAGGTGGACAAGACCCACTCCTATGATAACTGAATAGTTGACATCCTTCAGGTGGATAAAACCGAATCCTGTAATTGAATAGTTGACATCCTTCAGGTGGATAAGACCCACTCCTATGATAACCGAATAGTTGACATTCTTCAGGTGGATAAGACCCAGTTTTACGATAACTGAATAGTTGACTTCCTTCAGGTGGATAAGACCCAATCCTATAATTGAATAGTTGACATACTTCAGGTGGATAAAACCGAATCCTATGATAACTGAATAGCTGATATACTTCAGGTGGACAAGACCCACTCCTATGATAACTGAATAATTGACATACTTCAGGTGGACAAGACCCACTCCTATGATAACTGAATACTTCCTTCAGGTGGATAAGACCCAATCCTATGATAACTGAATAGGTGACATCCTTCAGGTGAGTAAGAGAGAGCTGTGCTGATGGTGCCAGGCATTCTGATAGATTGTTCTCACCCAGATCAGATGAGAAAAACTACAACAATAATGAAATGTCAAAAAGTATGGAGCACAAGAATCCATGGTCAACTAGAGACTGCAGAGAGGGCAGCTAGCGTCCACTCTCGACAGCATGTACAATGTTTACCAGATGGTCCATATTTTACCCCTCCACCCCCCCCCAAAAAAAAAAAAAAATAATAAGTAATGATAATAAAAATAGGAAAAAAGAAAAAAAAAAATTGAAATGCTGGCAAGTCATACCTCATACCTAGAACAAAGTGGTAACAAGACTCCAAACAAAGTAATGCCAGTGTTGTTCTAACCCTCTACTCAGCTTTTTCCCCTTGGTCAGGTGGGGAGGTTTCAGCGACAGCCCAGCCAACCACATCATCATACTATGCGACCCTTTTTCCCTGCATGTCGACAGCCCTGGAGAGGCCCTGTGTGACTGGCTGACTATGACAACAGACAACTGAAAAGTCCACAAGTTTTAAATTGAACTAAACTAAATCTGTCAGATAACAGGAACAAACAAATTACAAGACAAAACACGATGCATTGTGACCTCTTGGGTCTTCTTCAGGCAAGATGACATTCAGGACAATGTAAACGAAGAACAAGCAATCGCTTTTTTCTCTAATTCAGCACAAGATTGGTGTCATGTTTTGTCTTGTAATTTGTTCCCGTTTTCTGGCAGACTTACTTGCTGGTGTTGGGGACAGATGATCTGATCTGGTTCACATTTTACTTGCAGGATTCTTGGCTAACCTCCTTGCTTCAAATAAACAACACTGGGAAACAACAGCAAGAACGACAAACACATGTAAAGTTAAAGTCGTTTTCAGGGATGGTTAAGACCAGCTATGTCCTCCAAAGCAGAAAGGGAGACAAAATTACAAAATTCTTAGATCTGGATTGATCACTTCAAGTGCCAGGACCAGGGCTGTGGCTTCAGTAGAGTAGAGGGAACTGTCCGAGAGATGTTTGAAACATTCTTGAAACATTCTTGAGCATGAGCAGTTGACCAATAACTAGTGCAAAAAAAAAAGTCCTCCTCAGATCTGGAATTTTCAATAAAATGCCCTGAAGAAAAATGAAAAGTCTTGTATGCCAGAGACACGGTGGATTTCTGGTGCAAAAGGTAAGTTTAGAGCCAATACGCGGTGTTTAAAAGGTCTTTTGGAAGAACATACATTTCCACGGGTGGAGCAGAATTGGAATTATGTTCCAACTTCTTTTTGGAACTGGAGGTGACCCAGAGGTGAAGAGATGAAAACAGGAAACACGATGACATTGAACAGCAGATGAAAGATGGGAAGAGTAATAAGGAAAGATCTTTAAACCCTTTCAATACAGAACTGTTAGTGAGGAGCTCCTTCACACAGTCCATCACACATGTTACAGATGTATATACAACAATGCCCAAAATGTCACAATGACGTACATGTCCTACCAAGTCCACAAATCAGCAATGCACATCTATTCACATTGCACAGTTTGTATCACTGACAGCACAGTCGGGAACAAAGAGAGGGTCTGGGTCCTTGGACAGCACACACCAGTGTAGTCAGGCATCAAGGCGTGAGGTGCCGAAGTCCTTGGCTGGCCGAAGCTTGAAAGGAATCCTGGGAACCATGTCTCCGTAGAGTCTGCACAGCAAACAAGAGGTCAGTCAGAGGTGCTCGGGTGGCCTTGTGGATAATGCACATGTCAGAGAAACAGAAAGTCCCAGTTCCATACTTTGGATCTGTCACGGGGATTGTTTGGCTTCTTTCCATCAACTGATTTTTTTCTCTTATGTTGTACGTATATTTCCTTTTTTTCCCCCTCTCCCTTTCCCCATGAGTGGTCTGAATGCTAGTTTTTCAGAGGACACAGTGATCCTGTGTGCAGCCTGCAGGGAAAGAGCTGTCCCTGATCACAGTGCTAGTGTTTCAGGAGACGGTGATCCTGTGTGCAGCCTGCAGGGAAAGAGCTGTCCCTGGTCACAGTGCTAGTGTTTCAGGGGACACAGTGATCCCTGTGTGCAGCCTGCAGGGAAAGAGCTGTCCCTGATCACAGTGCTAGTGTTTCAGGAGACGGTGTGATCCTGTGTGCAGCCTGCAGGGAAAGAGCTGTCCCTGGTCACAGTGCTAGTGTTTCAGAGAACACAGTGATCCTGTGTGCAGCCTGCAGGGAAAGAGCTGTCCCTGCTCACAGTGCTAGTGTTTCAGGGGACACAGTGATCCTGTGTGCAGCCTGCAGGGAAAGAGCTGTCCCTGGTCACAGTGCTAGTGTTTCAGGGGACACAGTGATCCTGTGTGCAGCCTGCAGGGGAAGAGCTGTCCCCGGTCACAGTGCTAGTGTTTTAGGACACAGTGATCCTGTGTGCAGCCTGCAGGGAAAGAGCTGTCCCTGGTCACAGTGCTAGTGTTTCAGGAGACAGTGATCCCGTGTGCAGCCTGCAGGCAAAGAGCTGTCCCTGGTCACAGTGCTAGTGTTTCAGAGACAGTGATGCTGTGTGCAGCCTGCAGGGAAAGAGCTGTCACTGGTCACAGTGATAGTGTTTCAGGAGACAGTGATCCTGTGTGCAGCCTGCAGGGAAAGAGCTGTCCTGGTCACAGTGCTAGTGTTTCAGAGACAGTGATCCTGTGTGCAGCCTGCAGGGAAAGAGCTGTCCCTGGTCACAGTGCTAGTGTTTCAGAGATAGTGATCCTGTGTGCAGCTTGCAGGGAAAGGTAAGGTAATGTTGCTTATAGCCCAGCCGACCGCAAAGGGCCTTATCAGGACTGTCAGTGTCACTGAATTCAAGTCAGCTCACAAGTCATTCATTCACACAACTCTTTACAATACATCTAAAAAACCACCCGATATTTTGTTAAAAGTCTTTCCAATATAAAATCTCAGATCTGATGAAAGTTAATCTCTTTAAAGAATTCAAAGATCGCATCAGGTGGAAGATCTGTGGACAAGGTTTTCATTGAATCTGCAGGGAAAGAGCTGTCCCTGGTCACACAATGCTAATGTTTCAGAGGAGACAGGGATCTTGCGTGCAGCCTGCAGGGAAGGAGCTGTCCCTGGTCACACAATGCTAATGTTTCAGAGGAGACAGGGATCTTGCGTGCAGCCTGCAGGGAAGGAGCTGTCCCTGGTCACAGACCACAGAAAAAAATCCACCCTCATCAGTCCACATGTTGCCAGACACAGAAAAGCAGATGGCACTTTTATCATGGCACAGTCCACTGTTTCCTGTGGGAGCAGCACCTCCGGCTGCTGTCTTTTGTGGTCCAACAGCAGGTATTAAAGTGGCTGCAGGGACACTGACCACCGACTTACAGTAGTTAACAGCTGTTGGGAACTGCTGTTGAATAACTGGTGGTGGACATTGTCACCACAAAGTTTTACTGGGTGGTTGAAGTTGAAGTCAGCTCACTTGTCATTAAAACAACAACAACAAAAAGCCAACATTCACACATCCCTTTAAAATACACCTAAAAACGCACCAGAAACTACGTTACAGATTAGAATATCACCTTAATGATCAAACCATCTAATATTTCCTATTCAAATTTACACTATAAATATTGTATCCCATTATCATTTTGCTTGCCATGTTCTTTAAAATATTTTCTTTTGTTCTTTTCAGGCACTGTCTTTTCCTTGTCTACCCTTCTCCTATGTCAATTTAAAAAAAAAAAAAAAAAAAAAAAAAAAAACTACATTAACTGACTGGGCTCCGCCTGTACGTTCCTGGCCTGACGGGGGAGCCACCATCTTCGTCCCTTTTTTCCTCATTCCCCTTCCCCTTTCTCCATCACCATCCAGTCTCTCCCATCTCTCCCCTTACCCTTCCCTCCCACCTTCACACTGAAACCCATCTTCCACGATGGCAAGTTGAGCTCCATTCTGGGGCTGGAAGAGGCTCAGCACCACACCAGAATTTTGAACTTTGGGGGGTAAATGTCATGGACACCTACCAGTCATGCTCTGCTTATCTTGCGAAAAAGTCATGCGTTCTGTGTGTGCATTTAAGCCTGTGCATCAGTTAATAGAGTATGGTCACCATGGGTTTGGAACACCATTCCATTCATGAAAATAAAGCAGTAGCTACAAGCAAACATGAATGAATGAACGTGAAGAAATGTGGCATAATCGCAGGTCATGATTTCTATCTGTGCATGGCAGAAAAGCATCCATGTACATATTTTCAGTTTTCGTCGTCTACAACCTTACCTCATTCTTGAGGCGTTGTGACCTCCATGGACTGGACACTGGGGCTGGTGGAGGGAGATCATCATCCAGAGGATGAGGGGGACCAGGCGCCTGTGGTGCCCGTGCCCTCTGACGTGGGCGTGGCATCAGTCACATCACTTCTTCAGAGTCTATGTCTGGGGTGACAGCAGAAGGTACGGGTTGTTGCTGCGGTGAAGACTCTGGCTCCTCATCTGGGATATAAGAGATGCAAATAGTTCGTTTTTATCAAGACTGGCTTACTACACGCTATCAGGGTTAACAGCGACAAAATTAAAGCAACAGTAAACGAGAGATAGACTCAAGACGTGTTATTCACATTAGGCCTCAGCCCATCATGAAGGAGAATGTAAACATGTAACCGAGTGAAGAGGTATAACGTATTCAAGATAAAGTTCAAGATACAAGCTGACGATGACATGCAATGTATTCATAACTTCGGACGCGCTCTCTACTGCTTGACGAAAGGGAGAGGAGACCTAGATCCCTCTGATACATCCGATACATTTCAGTTGTTGGCAAACAGCGCCTACAGAACACCCCGAACCCACATCAACAAGGATACACCAGCACAAAAAATAATAATATAAATAAAATAAAAATAAAAATCATAGACGGACAGACAGAGAGAGAGAGGGAGAGAGACAGACAGGAGAGAGAGAGAGAGAGAGAGAGAGAGAGAGAGGGAGAAAGAGGCTGAGAGAGAAGAGACAGAGACAGAAACGGAGAAAGACAGAGAGAGGGAGAGAAAGTGACAGAGAGACGGACAGAGAAACAGAGAGAGAGAGAGGGGGGGGGGGGGGGGGGGGGGGGCAGACAGACATAGGAGACAGACAGATAAAGAGAACAGAGAGAGAGAGAGAAGAGAAAACATGAGACAGAGAAAAAGGCAGAGAGAGACAGAGAGGGGGGGTGGGGGTGGGGGGAGACAGGGACAGAGAGAGAGAGAGAGAGACAAGTGAGAGAGAGACAGAAAACAGAGGGAGCGAGAGAGTGAGACAAAGACCGACGGAGAGAGAGAGAGACAGCCAGCCAGACACAGAGACAGAGAGAGAGCAACAGACACGAGACAGAAAGAAAGAGAGACAAAGCGAGAGAGGCACACAGAGAGAGAGAGAGAGAGAGAGAGAGAGAGAGAGAGAGAGACAAACAGCGTGAGAGGGAGAAAGGGGATGGGGAAGAGCCAAGCGAAGCGATGTCAGGATTCGAAACGGGTTTGAGGGAAAGGGACAGAAGGGGGCGGGATGAAAAAGGAATCGAGGGAGGGAGGTGGAGGGGCAGGACATGCAATGGAGGAGGGGGGAGGGTGTCAAGGGAGACAGGGAAATGGAAGGAGACAGGCAAATGGGAGGAGGGAGAACGGCAAAATGGGAGGAAGGAGACAGGCAAATAGCAGGAAGGAGACAGGCAAATGGGAGGAAGGAGACGGCAAAATGGGAGGAAGGAGACAGGCAAATAGCAGGAAGGAGACGGGCAAATGGAAGGAGATGGGCAAATGGGAGGAAGGAGATGGGCAAATGGGAGGAAGGGCAAAAATGGGGATGGGCAAATGGGAGGAAGGAGATGGGCAAATGGGAGGAAGAAGACGGGCAAATAGCAGGAAGGAGACGGGCAAATGGAAGGAGGGCAAATGGGAGGAAGGAGATGGGCAAATGGGAGGAAGGGCAAATGGGAGGATGGGCAAATGGGAGGAAGGAGACGGGCAAATGGGAGGAAGGAGATGGGCAAATGGGGAGGAAGGGCAAATGGGAGGATGGGCAAATGGGAGGAAGGAGACGGGCAAATGGGAGGAAGGAGATGGGCAAATGGGAGGAAGAAGACGGGCAAATGGGAGGAAGGAGATGGGCAAATGGGAGGAAGGAGACGGGCAAATGGGAGGAAGGAGACGGGCAAATGGGGAGGAAGGAGACGGGCAAATGGGAGGAAGGAGACGGCAAATAGGAGGAAGGAGATGGGCAAATGGGAGGACAGGGAAATGGGAGAAGGGAGACAGGCAAATGGAACCATGGGGAAATGGGAGGATAGGGAATGGAAGGAGGGAGACATGCAAATGGAGGATAGGGAAATGGGAGGATGGAGACAGGGAAATGGGAGGATGGAGACAGGGAAATGGGAGGATGGAGACAGGGAAATCGGAGGAGGAGGGAGACAGGGAAATGGGAGGAGGATGGAGACAGGAAATGGGAGGATGGAGACAGGGAAATGGGAGGAGGCAGACAGGGAAATGGGAGGATGGGGACAGGGAAATGGGAGGGAGACAGGGAAATGGGAGGAGGGAGACAGGGAAAGGGGAGGAGGGAAACGGGAAGAGGGAAACAGGGAAATGGGAGGAGGCAGACAGGGAAATGGGAGGACGGAGACAGGGAAATGGGAGGAAGGAGACAGGGAAATGGGAGGAGGGAGACAGGAAAATCAGAGGACTGGGAAATGGGAGGAAGAAGGCAGGAAATAGAAGGGAGACAGGGAAATGGGAGATGGATGAGAGGGAAATGGGCGGAAAGACAGGGAAAGTGAAGGAAGGAAACAGGGAAATGGAAAGAGGGAGACAGTGAAATGGGAGGAGGGAGACAGTGAAATGGGGGAGGAGACAGGGAAATAGGAGGAAGGAGACAGGCAAATAGGAGGAGGATGGAGACAGTGAAATGGGAGGAGGAGGAAACAGGGAAACGGGAGGAGGGAGACAGGGAATGGGAGGAGGAGGGAGACAGGGAAATGGGAGGGAGGGAGACAGGGAAATGGGAGGAGGGCAGACAGGGAAGTGGGAGGAGGAGGGAGACAGGGAAATGGAAAGGAGGAGGAGGGAGACAGGGAAATGGAGGAGGAGGGAGACAGGGAAATGGGAGGAGGGAGACAGGGAAACGGGAGGAGGAGGGACAGGGGAAATGGGGAGGAGGAGAGACAGGGAAATGGAGAGGAGGGAGACAGGGAAATGGGAGGAGGAGGGAGACAGGGAAATGGGGGAGGAGGGAGACAGGGAAATGGGAGAGAGGGAGACAGGGAAACGGGAGGAGGGAGACAGGGAAACGGGAGGAGGGAGGGAGACAGGGAAAATGGAGGAGGGAGACAGGGAAATGGGAGGAGGAGGGAGACAGGGAAATGGGAGGAGGGAGACAGGGGAAATGGGAGGAGGGAGACAGGGAAATGGGAGGAGGAGGGAGAGACAGGGAAATGGGAGGAGGGAGACAGGGAAATGGGAGGAGGAAGGAGACAGGAAATGGGAGGAGGGAGACAGGGAAACGGGAGGAGGTAGACAGGGAAATGGGATGAGGAGGGAGACAGGGAAATGGGAGGAGGGGGAGACAGGGAAATGGGAGGGAGACAGGGAAATGGGAGGACAGGGAAATGGAGGGACAGGGAAGACAGAGAAATGGGAAGACAGGCGAATGGGAGGAGGGGAGACACGGAAAACGGGAGGGCAGGTAAATGGGAGGAGGGAGGACAGGGAAGTGGGAGGAGGGAGACAGGGAAGTGGGAGGACAGGGAAGTTGAAGAGGGAGACAGGGAAGTGGGAGGAGGGAGACAGGGAAGTGGGAGGACAGGGAGGAGACAGGGAAGTGGGAGGACAGGGAAGTGAGAAGAGGGAGACAGGGAAGTGGGAGGAGGGAGACAGGGAAATGGAGGAGAAAGACAGGGAAATGGGGAGGAGGGAGACAAGGAAACGGGAGGAGGGAGACAGGGAAAGGGGAGGAGGGAGACAGGGAAATGGGAGGAGGGAGACAGGGATGGAGACAGGGAAACAGGAGGAGGGAGACAGGGAAACGGGAGGAGGGAGACAGGGAAACGGGAGGAGGGAGACAGGGAAATGGGAGGAGGAGGCAGACAGGGGAAATGGGAGGAGGAGGGAGACAGGGAAATGGAGGGAGGAGGGAGACAGGGAAATGGGAGGAGGGAGACAGGGAAATGGGAGGAGCGAGACAGGGAAATGGGAGGAGCGAGACAGGGAAATGGGGGAGGAGGAGACAGGGAAATGGGAGGAGGGAGACAGGGAACGGGAGGAGGGAGACAGGGAAATGGGAGGAGGGAGACAGGGGAAACGGGAGGAGGGAGAGGGGAAAGGGAGGAGGGAGACAGGGAAATGGGAGGAGGGAGACAGGGAAATGTGAGGAGCGAGACAGGGAAACGAGAGGAGCGAGACAGGGAAACGGGAGGAGGGAGACAGGGAAATGGGTGGAGGAGGGAGACAGGGAAATGGAAGGACAGGGAAATGGGAGGAGGAGACAGGGGAAATGGGAGGGAGGACAGGGAAATGGGAGGAGGGAGACAGGGAAATGGGAGGACAGGGAAATGGGAGGAGGGAGACAGGGAAATGGGGGGAGGAGGGAGACAGGGAAATGGGAGGAGGAGGCAGACAGGGAAATGGGGAGGAGGGAGACAGGGAAATGGGAGGAGGGAGACAGGGAAATGGGAGAGAAGGGAGACAGGGAAATGGGAGGAGGAGGGAGACAGGGAAATGGAGGAGGAGGGGAGACAGGGAAATGGGAGAAGGGAGACAGGGAAATGGGAGGAGGAGGGAGACAGGGAAATGGGAGGAGGGAGACAGGGAAATGGAGGAGGAGGGAGACAGGGAAATGGGATGAGGAGGGAGACAGGGAAATGGGAGGAGGGCAGACAGGGGAAATGGGAGGAGGGAGACAGGGAAATGGGGGAGGCAGACAGGGAAATGGATGAGGAGGGAGACAGGGAAGGGAGGGAGGAGGAGGCAGACAGGGAAATGGGAGGACAGGGAAATGGAGGAGGCCGACAGGGAACAGAGCAGAAGGCAGGAGATGGGGACGTGGGGACGGAGCAGAGGGCCGAATGAGGAGAAGGGGGGCGGTGTGTGTGTGTGTGTGTGTGTGTGTGTTTGTTTTGGTGTGACTGGAGCAGGCAGGTCTGGTGGGCGCAGGAGATGAAATGGAAGGAGAACGGAGGAACCGGGGAACACGAGACATACAACAGTTTTTTTGTGTTTTTTTTTTAAATTTATTTGACGTTCTAATTCTGATGTGTGTGTGTGTGTGTGTGTGTATGTGTGTGTGTGTGTGTGTGTGTGTGTGTGTGTGTGTGTGTGTGTGTGTTCGTGTTCGTGTGCGTGTCCGTGTATGTATGTGTGTGTGTACGTGTGTGTATGCGTGTGCATGTGTGTGTGTGCGCACGTGTATGCGTGTGTGCGCGTGTGCGTTAGCGCTTGTGCGTGCGTGTGTCTGAGTGAGTGAGTGTGCGTGAGTGAGTAAGTGGGTGGGTGAATGAGAATGCGTGTGTGTGTGTGTGTGCGTGTGTACGTGTACGCGTGTGTGTGTGGGGGGAGGGGGTAGCAGAGGACTGAGTGCATGAGCTCCCCCTCTCCGTCTTAAAAAAAAAAAAAATTAAACATGGCTTTCTACTGGCATCAGATTGGCATTGAACGATTGCCAGAGTGAACACACCGAGATCTGTGCCGTTACCAAATTACGGGCCGTCCGTGTACACTTTCAACGTCCAAGAACACACAGAGATCAGTGCCGTTACCAAAGTACGGGCCGTGCATGTACACTTTTAACGTCCAAGAACAGCTCGCGTCCTCACTAACGGACCCGCCCTTCTGAACAGAATAGGAAGTCTTCACAACCGGAGAAGGGCACGGAATGAAATCTGTCCATGGCGAACAGACCACCACTGAACACTGCTGAAGTGACTCGGCAGCAGTGCAGTGTCTCCTCCGGTGGGTTACCTCTCGACGACTTTACACTAACTGCTCCTTGTGGATTGTCGGGCCGGGACTGCGGCGGGCTGGGCCAGGCTGTGGGCTGTCGACGGAATGTCGGCTTGAGCACAATGGATGCAGTGCCACTGAGGAAATAAAAGGAAATCTTTTCCTTGCCGATTCTGTCTTCCAGACCAGGAGTGAGTTTTTTGCCACATGGCAACAGCAAAGAAGAGGCCGTCCGAGCGCAACGAGACAACGCTGATACTGACTGGACAAAAAAAAAAAAGCCATCGTTTCTTTCCCACACACATTGGTTCTCTACACACGGCAGTGATGCCAAGCACGCAGAAGGAGAGGGTAGGGCATTGAGGAGGGGGGATGGGCATATAGGGTCGGAGGGGAGGCGGTAGGATAGGGGTCAGAGGCAGTGAAAAACACCTGTATGTCACACTGAAAGACCTTTCCGCCGCTCCCAACAAGTCTGTCTAAAAGTCACTTGGTTTTGGTGGGTGAACTTGGGGCTTACGACGAGATGGAAGTCCTATATCCCCTCTCCGGCGACATGCCAACATAGTGATCGTAAAATTAAAGTATACACACGAGGTATTCATGTCACAGAAGCATCTCAGGGAAATCATAACAAGAGAGAGAAAGAGAGAGAGGGGAACAGTAGGAAAGGAAGGAAAGAAAGGCGCGGGGGCGCGGGTTAGGGGGTGGGGGTGGGTGGGGGGGTCTTTGGCCATAACTCGCTTTCCTTGTTGAAGGTCTATCGAAATTCCAGTTGAAGCTGTGTTGCTTGTCAAAGTTTTTCCTTCTCATCTGTCAGACAACCATACTTTTTTCTATTTACTAAAGAGAGAGAGAGAGAGAGAGAGAGAGAGAGAGTGTGTGTGTGTGTATGTGTGGGGGGGGGGGGGGGGAGGAGGGGCGGGGCTTGGAAGTTGAAAGTGTAAATTGTGGGCGTGAAACGCCTGACATTGCTAGAGAATCACGGAACTACCTTCTGGAAATGCAAAAGGAAAAAAAAAGCCATAAATCTGTCCAATCTGCTGGCAATCCTGTCCCCCCCCGCCCCCCCCCCCCCCCCCCCCATTTTTGTGGTTTTTGTTACTGTTACTAAACTGAAGGCCAGTGACATCCTGTATCCTCCCCCTCCCCCCCCCCCCCCCCCCACACACCACACACACACACAGACTTTTTTTTTTTTTGTTTTTTGTTTTTTTGCTGATACTAAACTGAAGGCCAGTGACAATGCTGTACTCTTTATTTTGTTGGTTTTGGTACTATTGCTAAACTGCTAAACTGAAGGCCAGTGACAGTCCTGTGCTCTCGCGCTCCCCCCCCCCCCCCCCCCCCACCCCACACACACACACAGACTTTTTTTTTTTTGTTTTTTGTTTTTTTGCTGATACTAAAACTGAAGGCCAGTGACAATGCTGTACTCTTTATTTTTGTTGGTTTTGGTACTATTGCTAAACTGCTAAACTGAAGGCCAGTGACAGTCCTGTGCTCCGCTCCGCCGCCCCCCCCCCCCCCCCCCCCCCCATCATTTTTGTTGGTTTTGGTACTATTGCTAAACTGAAGGCCAGTGACAGTCCTGTGCTCCGCTCCGCCCCCCCCCCCCCCCCCCCATCATTTTTGTTGGTTTTGGTGCTATTGCTAACTGCTAAATTGAAGGCCAGTGACAGTCCTGTGCTCCGCTCCGCCCCCCCCCCCCCCCCCCCCCCCCCCCCCCCCATCATTTTTGTTGGTTTTGGTACTATTGCTAAACTGCTAAACTGAAGGCCAGTGACAGTCCTGTGCTCCGCTCCGCCGACCCCCCCCCCCCCCCCCCCCCCCCCCCCCATCATTTTTTGGTGGTTTTGGTACTATTGCTAAACTGCTAAACTGAAGGCCAGTGACAGTCCTGTGCTTCCCCCCTCTCCCTCCCCCCCAGCCTCCACTTTTTTTTTTTTTTTTTTTGCTGTTACTAAACTGAAGGCCAGTGACAATCCTGTACTCCCCAACCCCCCCCCCCCCCTCCCATTTTTTTTTTTTTTTTTTTTCGCTGTTACTAAACTGAAGGCCAGTGACAATCCTGTACTCTCCTCCCCCCCCCCCCCCCCCCCCCCCTCCCCCCGGTACTTTTTTTTGTTGGTTTTGTTGCTGTTACTAAACTGAAGGCCAGTGACAATCCTGTACCCCCACCCCCACAATTTTTTTTTTTTTTTTTTTTCGCTGTTCCTAAACCGAAGGCCAGTGACAATCCTGTATTCCCCCCCCCCCCCCCCCCCCCCCCCACACACACTTTTGTTTTATTTTTTTTTCGCTGTTACTAAATTGAAGGCCAGTGACAATCCTGTACTCCCCCCCCCCCCCCCCCCCCCCCCCCGCCCCTTTTTTTTCTGTTTTTATTTCGCTGCTACTAAACTGAAGGCCAGTGACAATCCTGTATCCCCTCCCCCCCCCCCCCCTTTTTTTTTTTTTCGCTGTTACTAAACTGAAGGCCAGTGACAATCCTGTACTCCCCCCCTCCCCCCCCCCCCCCCCCCCCCGGTACTTTTTTGTTGGTTTTGTTTGCCGTTACTAAACTGAAGGCCAGTGACAATCCTGTATCCCCCCCCCCCCCCCCCCCCCCCCAGCCCCCCCCCCCCCCACCCCTTTTTGGTTGGTTTTGCTGCTGTTATTAAACTGCAGGCCAGTGGTGCACGCGCATCAACAGCACCGTCCTGGGACCACACATGTTGAATGGGTTTTTTAAAAATTGTCCATGACGTCACATGACGTCACAGCAACGATGCACACTCCGGTCAGTGACGTCAGAAGACATTCCGCACTGGGCTTGCACCGACACAAGACAGTCCTCCATCCACCTGATCTGACAGCGGGGGGGGGTCTACATTTTCAAAGAAAGCTGAGGAGGGTGGGGGGGGGGGGGGGGGGAGGGGGGACCAAACATCCCAAAAGTGGGGTGGGAGGTGTGTGGTGGTGGTGGTGATGGTGGTGGTGGTGGTGGTGGGGGGGGGGGTGGTGCTATGCTTTCTAGATTTTCCTGAGGAAAAAAAAAAGTAGGAGGATGGGGTGGGGTAGGGGGTGCGGTAAGGGTCGTGGTGGGAGGGGGGATGGAGAATGGGGCTTGAAACTAGGATCCCCCTTGAACTCAAGTACTACCCAACGGGTGTGTTGAGAGACGTAGGACATGCTGTTCAAGAAAGGAGGTATTGAACCGAAACAACAAAGGGACTTACCTGAAGACGGCAACTGACGCTTGTCCTGTCCCCAAAAAGAGGCCCGCCAAAGTGCCCAGAGAGAAAGACAACAGAAGACACAATGTGAACTGAGGCACGAAGCAAACTGAGCCACATACACTGTCGGCGGGCACAAAGGGAAATGGCGAACGCGGTTCAGCTGCAAGGCTCTCTCACACTCCCATGTCATGAATATCTGCTCACCCAGTTTTTTCTCCTGCAGGCTGTTTCCGTCGCTTTTCTCACACGAGTTTCACGTGCAGCGTCTGTCAGTGTCTATCTCGTTTTCAAGCTTCCAGCACTCTCGCTCCGTGTGTATGTGTGTGTGTGTGTGTGTGTGGTGTGGTGTGTGTGTGGGGTGTACCAACCATGAGTTATTCTGACAATAAATTGGCTTCAGTCATCAGTGGTGTGTGTGTGTGTGTGTGTGTGTGTGTGTGTGAGGTGTACAACCATGAGTTAATCTGGCAATAATTGGTTTCAGTCAGTAGGTGTGTGTGTGTGTGTGTGCGCGCGCGCGCGCTTGTGCATATACACATGTGAGTATGTATGTGTATATTAGTCCAAGCAGGCGCGCGCTCGTGTGCGTGCATGTATCACTGTGCGTGTGCGTGCGTGCGTGCTTATGTGCTTACGTGTGTGTGTGTGTGTGTGTGTGTGTGTGTGTGTGTGTGTGTGTGTAAGCGCGTGTGTAAGCATATGTGCATTACTGCATGTGAGTATAGGCATATGAAAGGGGGTGGAAAAAAAAAAAAAAAAAACACTCCAGAATATAATGAGTTTAGAGACGGGTAATGCATTACTATGTGCGCCCCTGCTATACTGGAATTGTCTGTCTTCTGTGCCTGGAACAACTTGCGCAGTACGCAACCCAAAACAGACACATGGACAACATTTTTCTAAAGATGTCGACTACATTTACAGTTTCACAACAAACACACACACACACACACACACACACACACACACACAGAGGTTTGCTCAGATTCTTTCAATGCGAACATTTGAAGTTTTTTTTTTTTTTTTTTTTAAATCTGTTTTCTCTAAGTTTTCCTAAGACGAGCCTTGAAGTAATGCCTTGCTTCTAAGTGACCTTGAATTATCATCGACTCTTCCGCTTATCTGTAGTGAGGTACAGGTGTCGTGTCTTCGTTACTGGTGTCATTTGTATTCTTATTAAATTGTTGTTGCCATGTTAACTAGAATTTGCTTTCTTTCCTCCCCAAATCACATAACGTGAACAGGCCTCAAATTGAAGGACCCGTACACACCGCTATACTGTGGCACACACCAAGTCAGCCAGGGACATGCGGGCTGCTCAGCGCGTTGGTTTTATACGTGGACCAGGCATTCACCGAGTCTCGTCCATTACGTTCTTCCCATCTCTGTTCCTAGTTAGCGATTCACTGTGTCGTTTCCTTTCGCTGTATAGTGTCGTCTCCTCCATGAAACTACTGACCTGAACTGCAGCCTGCTGAACAGTCTCTGGTGTGTGTAATACTTTAAACAAGTCAACGAAAAGATATTTGTACTGGTTTCATACAAACACACACGCACACGCGCGCGCGCGCGCGCACACACACACACACATTTATATATAGACTATGTGATGGTGTGGAGTGATAGGGTTTGGGTGCAGGTGAAGACAGCAGATGGTGGTAAGTGAAGGAGCCAAGGGACAACAACCAGCCAAGAAAATGCGAGAGACCAACGTAGAGTTTCTTCCCTTCCTCCTCTAACAAGCTCACTCCAGGAGAGCTACCCTGGGAAGCACTCTCGCAACACTCTCTCTCGTTCGTTCGTCGAGTTTTACGTCCTATTGGCCTGAGGCCCTTAACGACACGGCATACTTGCAGACGTAGGTCTGCAACTTCTGTGGCAGCTGTTGTCGCAGGCAGTTGTGGGCGAGTTCCGTGTGGGGCCGTCGTATTTATCTCTTTGAGGTCTTTTTTCTCTTGAGCTCTGGTTCAATTTCGGCTGTTTGTGGGCAGTCAGGCAGTGCTCCATCGCCGATCGCCCCACATCTCCAGGAGCCGTCCCACGGCGACACAGGCTAGAGCGTTGACTGCTGAGAATGAGATTAATGTCCTGTCGGCCTGAAGCCCTTTGGGACAAGAGTACTGCAGACATAGGTCTGCATCATTTGTGGCAACTGCTGTTAATGGCAGAAGTGGATGAGTTTCATGTGGGGTCGTCGTGTTTCTCTCTCTCCGAGCTCTTGTTCCTCTTGAACGTTGGTTCAATTTTGGTTGTTGGTCGACCGACGATGGGCGTAGGTGTATATTGCCTCCTTTCCCCAAACTGAAGGCCGTCTTCAGGACCATCGTGCGGCCTTCTTCGTGCTTGGGTGGAAATGGTTCTGCGCCGCGTGAGGCCGCCTTCAAAGAGGGAGCAGGACGAAATCGCTGGAGCGCTGCACGAGTCCTTAATATTCGGCGTGTACTCGCAGACGGCGGCCGAGAGGGCAATTTTTCAGCCCAATCCCATAAGGAGTGTCCCCAGGTCTGCCTGACCTCAGAACATGGTTACCCAGGCCACGGTGATCGCAGTCAGGCAGCGCTCCATCGCCGATCGCCCCACATCTCCAGGAGCCGTCCCGCGGCGACACAGGCTAGACCCGTCGTCACCCATATGGCTGGAAGATTGACTGCGCCACCAGACACTAACCTCTCATTTCAGTGTCCTTCAAAGGAGAGCTGCCACCTCTCCCTCGGCGTCTGCTGCTATGCCACACTCGCAGCGAACGCACTCCCTCTCACACACAGCGCCTTTTTATTTTGTTCTGATGCTTTCCTTACCACTTTCCTTGATATATATGTGTGTGAGAGAGACAGTGGGGTGGGGGGTGTGAGGAGAGAGAGAGAGAGAGAGAGAGAGAGAGAGAGAGAGAGAGAGAGGAATGAATATGACCGTCGCTTCATTTGAAGAAGTCAAACACACACACACACACACACACACACACACACACACACACACACACTAACACAGCCAAGACTTGTGAAATGAACTGGATACCTTTAATATACAAAGTACAGTTGGGAACAAGCTGCTGTTTGACCAGTATGGGCGTAAAAGGCTCCATTGCTAGTAACTGATGGGAGTGATGATGATACTGATGAACAAGGACCACCTTTCTACAGAGGCCTGGGAAGAACAATCCAACGCAGCCTTCCAATTGTTAAAGTACAGGGCTTGCAAACGACTTGCCTTTAAAAAATACAGTGCAATTACTCTCCCCCCCCTCCCCCCCTCGCCATCCAAACCCCTCCTGGTCAAAATGTGCCAACGTTTTGGCTTGACTCCTCTGGAGCAATGAACAATGCATGGAGCAGCTCCGAGTGACCAGTCACAGACACAGGCGACGTCCCACAGACCCCCCCCCCCCCCCAAACCCCCCAATTCATTGGTGGAGCGTTTGCACCTGTATCAATGGACTGCTTTCCCCTATAATTCATTGTCAATTGAACATTAAAAAGTACCTTGTTTCTAAAAGATCCTTTGGAGTAAAGGAACATGACGTTTCGACTCAAAGAGCCTTCTAAAGAACATGACGTTTCGACTCAAAGAGCCTTCTGAAGAACATTACGTTTCGACTCAAAGAGCCTTCTAAAGAACATGACGTTTCGACTCTTGTGAGAAGGCTCTTTAGAGTCGAAACGTCGTGTTCTTTTACTCCAAAGGATCTTTTACCAACAAGGTACTTTTTAATGTTCTGTATTTTACCTTCAAGAACCAGCAGTCATACTTTATCTTCTAATTGCCAATGGCTTGTAACTTCTCTTGTAAAACCAGCTCTCTTGCCTATAATGTGCTTTTAAACCGGATTCAACACATTTTGTTTCACCTATTTCTTTTACCTATTGATCTCAAGGTGTCACCACATTTTGTTTTAAAAAAAAAAAAAGGGGGGGGGGGGGGGGTGGTGGTGGTGGGTAGTGTGGAAATTAGAAAAGAATTTGATCCCAAGCTGACTAAGGAATTAACGGTGGGAACTGGACTGACCAGAGCTTGTTTATTTTCTCTCTGTAGGTAACTGTGTCTGGTGTCCTATTTCGATTTTGGTAAGATAGACTAGACACAGTGTGTGTGTGTGTGTGTGTGTGTGTGTGTGTGTGTGTGTGTGTGGTGACCTGTTTCGATTTTGGTAAGATAGACTAGATACAGTGTGTGTGTGTGTGTGTGTGTGTGTGTGTGTGTGTGTGTGTGTTGTGTGTGTGCTCACGCATGCGAGTGTGTGTGTGTGTGTGTGTGTGTGTGTGTGTGTGTGTGTGTGTGTGTGTGTGTGTGTGTGTGTGTGTGTACGTGCGGACCAGCATTAGTCAATATATCCACTCCGAGCAGCAAAGATGAAGAAGCCATGGTATGAAACAAAATAGCACCACTACAATCAGTCTTGCGTTATCATTAACAACCTGGACATAATGAATATAGCGGCGTTTCTGAAAAATCTATCAAACTGAGAGAAATCAGCTTATATCCTCCGCAGAACAGTAGAAGTCCTGGTGCCTCACCCATGCAATTGACAGCACAGCACGTTCTGATTTATCTAAATCTGCTGTAGAACCCCATCCTAAGTCTCTGGCTAACGTGTGTGATGGTTTTTGTTTTGTTTCGTTTCACCAGGATCCGTTCTTTTGCTACACACAGTTAACCCTTTACCACCCTCACCCCAGCTAAGGTGAACGTTTCAGATTGTTTAACCCAGTTTCTGATGACCGGTCCACAACAAAAATCAAATCTGCGTTTGTTCTAATCAAAGAAGTCAATGTGGAAAATGCTACAACGCGTGGTGGCTACGAAACCAAACAACCTGCATACTATTTCAAAACCTGAGATGAACATGAAGTGGATGACTATAATACAATGACTCTCCCCTCCATCGGTGCCTTGGTAACAGCAAAATGTGCCTCAACAAGCAAATCGGCGGAAAGAATAAACTTAACTTCCCTTGCCTCGACTTCACCTCATCTCAACGTCACTCAGTACATGGGTGAAGGAGGTGCGTTTTTTAATTTCTTTTCCAAATCAGCATTTTCTTTTCAACAACGTAGCAAAAACACGATCCATATTTCTGCAGCTAAAAGTACGCCCTGGGGAGAAAAAAAAAAAGAACAGTTGTCAAAGGATACAAAATAAGAAATGAGCTAAGGTATAACAAATAACCTCCCATCATAACGGGAAAAAAAAATTAACAGAAGAATCAGTTATAAACCTAAACATATGAAAAACAAAAATCAGTTGGAATCCCGATCTCCACAACTGTTGGTCCAGACACAGGGATGCAGCGAAGAAAGTGTTCTCAGCAGGACAGACGACGGCATACACAGCGGCTGGCAGGGGAGCTCAATCCACGATCTTCCGGCCCTTGCCAAAGTTCTGGCCGGACTGGTTGGCGCCCTTGTTGGAGCCCATCTGAAGGCCGATGATGTTCTTGCCCTGGGCCAGCTGCTCGTCCGTGAATTCTCGCTTGTTGGCTTCAGCCTCCTTGGGCCCGAAGCCTTGCACTGGGCAGCCAGGCATGGAGTTGCACTGAAAACCGTAAAGTCAACAAGGTAAGGTACGGTGATATTGCTTTAAAGCCCAGCCGACCGCAAGGGCCAAATCAGGGCTATCACCGTGTTGAGGTCAACTCACAGGTCATTAGTTAACAAAAAACAACAACAACTCGTTCACACAACCCTTTAAAACACGTGTTTTTGAAAACACACCCGGAAATTTTGTTAAAAAAAACAAACTTTCCTCCGTAAAATCTTAGATCAGATGAAAAATGTTAACCTCCTTCAGAAATTCAAAGATTACGTCAGGTGGGACCATCTCTGAACGGGGTTTTCATGGAGTCTGCTGCAAAGCGTTTATCTCACACATCATGCAGGTCCCAACGCTCTAAAAGAACGTGTTTCACGGTGAGTGGTGCATGACATGGAACGCACCACGGAGCTTCTTCACCCTTTAAAAGCTAAGAATGGGTGTAAAAGGAGTGGCCTGTGCACAAAGGGTACAGAACTTGTTTCATCTTTACGGCCCGCCTGGGAACATGGTAAAGGCTCTTTCAGGTTTGGACAGATTTTAGACAGTTTGTTTCCGTCCGTCAGTGCGAGTTCCAGTCCTCTTGTCTGGGTTTGGAGTTTCAGATCAGTGTGAGGGATAGACAATCTGCTCAACTCTTTGTGACTCTGCATTGATACTCACTGCGGCAACAGGAGGATATACCTGTTTCTCTGATTACACAATCAACTGAACGTACAAGTGTATGAGACGCGTACGAAGTTTGTATCAACAATATTAAACAGCTTTATTTTCCCACATGTCAATCTTCTCAAAGGGAGACAATTCTGTTCACACTTATTGCTTAAGGTTCCTGTACGTGTTGATTATCTCCCCTCCAACGGTAAAGCCGCGTTCTATGGCGGCATTGTATGCCGCAAGGACGGACCAACCAACTTTGCAGCAACGCCCGACAATTAAAGAAAAAAAAAATTTTCCTTAACACAGCACAACCCAATGACCAACTTGGCCATGCCATACTATGCTCACCCCCCCCTCTTCCCCATAACGCATTCAATTCTTATCCTCTACAAGCAAAACGTTTCGTGGCTCAACTGATGTCGCGCCTTGTCTACAAGTACTGGGACTGGGAGGTGTGTTTCGCGCCCTTGAGATCAGTGAAAATGGGCGAGCACCCCCCCCCCCCCCCCACACACACACACACACACACACACACACACACACACACACACACTAAGCGAAAGCTGGAGGGAAGGAAAGATATCCATGAAGACACTGGATGACTGTAACAGGAGAAGCTAGGTTGTAGGCTAATGAACTGAACGACAGAAAAAGGGAAGAGAGAGGGCGGAACAGACGGACTGGGTCCAAGAAACATAAACGAAGAGTGGGATATGAAAACTACAGAGAGAGAAAGAGACTCAAAGACTCAAAAGTTTTAACTGCGAAGGCCACCGACCTATCTGCAAGGAGGTCTATAATGAACAAATAAAATTCAAATGTAAACAAGCACGCGTCGCATCCCCCCCCCCCCCCCCCCCCCAACAATCATAACCCACACATACACACACGCGCGCGCGCGCGCGCGCGCACACACACACACACACCAGAGAGAGAGAGAGAGAAAGAGAGAGAGAGAGAGAGAGAGAGAGAGAGAGTTCTGTGTGTATGTGCGCGCGCGCGCGCGAGCGTATGTGTGTGTGTGTGTGTGTGTGTGTGTGTGTGTGTGTGTGTGTGTGCCTGCCTGCACGCGCGCGCGTATGTGTGTGTGTGTGTGTGTGTGTGTGTGTGTGTGTGTGTGTGAGTGTGTGTGTGTGTGTGTGTGTGTCTGTGTGCGCGCGCGAGCGTGTGTGCATACGTACACGCTTTGCCGCGCGTATGTTGTTGTGTGTGTGTGTGTGTGTGTGTGTGTGTGTGTGTGTGTGTGTGTGTGTGTGTACGTGCGTGCGTGCGCCCGCGTGTATGCGTGCGTGCGTACGTACACGTGTTGCCGCGCGCGCGCGCGTGCGCGTTTGTGTGTGTGTGTGTGTGTGTGTGTGTGTGTGTGTGTGTGTGTGTGTGTCTGTCTGTCTGTCTGTCTGTCTGTGAGCATCGAGGCTGTGAAGCGGGGGAAGGTCGTGGCCGCCCATCACCATGCCAAGCCAACTCACCTTGCGGCCGAAGGCCTCTATGCACGTGATGACCTGCACCATGTTCTGCTTCTCGAACAAGTCGCACGTGGCAAACACGGAGTAGTCCGGGATGCCAAAGGCCATGAGCTGCTTGGTGAACACCTCCAGCATCTCCCTCTGCTTGAAGGCCATCTTCTCACGCTTCAACTTTCTCTCGTCTATGCAGCCGGGTTTCACGATGCTCGCCAGCCTGCCACACACACACACACACACACACACACATCCCGCTGTTAGAACTACTACTACTACCTCTGGCCTCTCCCCCCCCCCCCCCCCCCCCCCCCCCCCCCCCTCCCTTCCCCCCTCCTCCACTGATGTGGACAGAAAAAAAGAGAAAAAAAGCCCTAAAGGTGCGGGCTGGGACCCAGAGAAGTACTGTCCTCAACTGCCGAACAGACCAGCTGAGAGCAATCCTGCACTACACCCTTGAAAGCCTGCTCTGTGTTCACATAGGGTGCAGGCAGGCATGCACAGGGCATTCCATTAAAGACGTCAAGGGCCATAACCGCTCCCTGGCTGATGCCATTGTGTGATGGCCACTGGATAAGTGACGCGTCAGAACCTCCATAAGAGCGCTCCCATGGGTGTACCAGCCCGTATTTCATGACTGCACAGCCCATAGGGAAAACAAACCAACCAACCACTGTGTGCATCCCGCAGAGGCGGAGTCACTTAAAATCACTTTTAAAGTTTGCTTCAATTTCCGCCCTCAGTCACCTAATTACTTTCATACCTGATTCATCTGCCTACTATGGGGCCGGAATAGCTCGATGGTAGAGCGCCGGACTCGTAATATTGGTCATCCTGGGACTGCGGGTTCGAATCTCCGCCGGGTCGTTTCGGTACAGGAGGATTATTCCCTCGGAGTTAACTTTGGTTCTGACTCCTTTTTCCATACAGTCCTTCGAATGAGACTATAAACCGAGGTTCCGTGTGTGAACGCACGCATAGCATCTTGCACACACGAAAAATCTTACCACCAACTTCGGAAGAGAAGGCCAGTTTGGCCGTTGGTATGGATGACACGTTACACACAGCATGCACCCTGCGTGAGAAATGGAAAGAATGAACGAAGTAAGGAAACTGAGTGAACGATATTGAACGAAATTGACTGGATGACACGGGAAACGACTGAATGAAGCGCCAGCTGGCAGCTCTTCAGTCCGCACTACCCATGTAGGCAGCCCGTTGTGTAAACGAGTGTGAAACGAGTGCTTAGAGCTTGGTCTCTAGCCGAGGATGGGCGCTATACAAGTACTCATGATAATAATGCTATGGCACAAGCTCATGAGACAAGATTCTGAACTCTTTCCTTATGGGATTTCGTTCCCTGTTTGTGCTTACTTTCAACTTCGTTGTGGCAACACACCTCTACAGCTTGGTGGCCTCCAGGCCAAGCACTGCAGGCAGGGTGTATGTAGCAGCATACAGGGACTAGTCCGCAAGCAGTCACGCCTCCATGATGATACTGCTAAGTGACAGCTTTTTTGCCCCCGTGTACATAAACTGTTAAACGACCATCAATAAATTTGTCGCATCCAACTCAAGGACGAGACAGAGAGAGAGAGAGAGAGAGAGAGAGAGAGAGAGAGAGACAGAGACAGAGACAGAGACAGAGAGACACAGAAAGACAGACAGACAGAAAGCGACACAGACCGAAAGGCACACACACACACACAGAGATAGAGAGAGACAGTGACAGAGAGAGAGAGAGAGAGAGAGAGACAGAGACAGAGAGACACAGAGAGAGAGAGAGACAGAGACAGACAGACAGACAGACAGAGACCCACTTGCACAAGACGTAGCCGTCCTTGAGGTCCTCATAGACCCGGTCCGGGTCCCCGCTGGTGTCGATGGGCTCCCCTGTCGTATCGGCCACCCATCTCATACACTTGGCAGCGATGTCTTTGTCGTATTTGCCGGCGATCTGAAAGCACACGCACACAACACACACCATCAGCCAGGATAGGCAACAGGCCTGACGGGTCGAAGAGAATGGCAACATGGGCCGTGATCAGCCATGGCGGGTCTACATGGTGAACAGAGTCAGAACACGTCACCAGACAGACTCGAGGGCATGAGAAGTTCGATTGTGTTAAAAGGTCAGAACACATCACCCGAAAGACCCAACAGCAAGAGAGGATTGACTGTGGTAAAAGGTCAGAACACGTCACCAGAAAGACCCGAGTGCAAGAGAGGTTTGATTGTGTTAAAAGGTCAGAACACGTCACCAGAAAGACCGGTGTCGTGGCAACTCTTGTCTACTCATAGTAAAAAAAAAAAAAAAAAAAAAGCAAAGAAACAATATGAGGGTCATGACCGTTAAAGGTTTGAAAAAAAAAAGTGTAATGAAAACTATAGTCAGGACAGATTTGCTGTCAAATGTAAGAAAGGAAAAAAAAGAAAACGTCATCACAAAGACGATGGTCGTGACAGGTTTTGGCTATTGAATGTAAAAAAGAAAAAAAAATGTCATCACAAAGACGATGGTCGTGACAGGTTTTGGCTATCGAAGGATAAAAAATTGTCATCAGAAATACAAATGTCATGACAAGTAGAAGAGAGAGAGAGAGAGAGAGAGAGAGAGAGAGAGAGAGAGAGAGAGAGAGAGAGAGAGAGAACCCAAACAGACGACAAGAACAAAATACCACCAGAGGGATGATCTCGGTAGGTCCAAGTGTTATCGATGGTAATAAAATGTCTTTAGAAAAGTCATGGTAACGGCAGGTAGGAGTCTTAGCAGTCAGGAAAGGCCATCAGAGCAAAGATAGTACGCCTAGGGCGTGCTGTCTTTGATCTCAGAGTGACGATTCTCAGGGCAGGTCAGAATATTAGGGGTAAAACCCAATAAATAAAAATGAAACGTCAACAGAGTGAGTATTGTCAGGGCAGGTCGGAGCATTAAGAAGTCAGAAGAAAGCGCGAAACGTCATCAGAAAGACAACAGATAAGTCAAGTATTAACGGTAAGAAAAACATCATCAGGAAGATTATGAGCACGGCAGGCCGAAAGTATTACAGGCCAGAAAACGTTGTCAGATAGACCATGGACATAATGGCTGGAGTATTATCGACGTTAGGCAAGAAA
>JADBJO010001490.1:55000-82500 GCA_016801955.1 Conus betulinus
GAAGAAGTGATTGTAGTTCACCGCTTAGCACAACTGTTTTCTGCTTCCCGATATAGCGGTGATGGCTAATGCACACAGTGGGATCCTCTCCACAGCGGAAGCCGGTTCCTGATGGGTCAGGTCTCGAGCTGCCTCTGTAACACATCCCTCGTGTTTCTTCCGTGATAAACCCTGGGTGACGTCATCGTTGGCGATAACAACTCGCAGGCTTGGGATGCTGTTCCGCCCTGTCCTCTGATTTCTTGTTTATTATGTTCTAGAACCGACAGCCTCCGCCACCCGTCGTCTTCCCCTCTTCCACCCGCTTCTCTGCGTTTCTTTTTACACACACACACACACACACAACACACACACACACACACACACACACACACACTCACACACACACACGTGTGTGAGTGAGAGTGTGTGTGTGTGTGTGTGTGTGTGTGTGTGTGTGTGTGTGTGTGTGTGTGTGTGTACTGCAGTTGCGTGCATATAAATGTGTGTGTGTGTGTGTGTGTGTGTGTGTGTGTGTGTGTGTGTGTGTGTGTGTGTGTGTGCGTGCGTGTGCGTGTTTGTGTGTGTGCGTGTGTGTGTGTGTGTGTGTGTGTGTGTGTGTGTGTCTGTGTGGGTGCGCGCGCGCGTTCCTTTTTCATGTGCCGTCGGGGACCTGTACGGATCCTCTAGCACGTGCCTAAGCCTGGTTGACAGTGACTCAGCGGTGCAGCGCCGAGCTGCCTGTCACACGTTGCAAGTTCCAATCCCGTTAGCTCTCCATACAAACATTGTCGCTGCTCGTCTTACACCAAGCATGCCAACCTCCTGAAGACAAAATGAAAAGAAAGGGGGGGGGGGGGGGGGGGGGGGGGGATTACGACTGCAGCTGCGAGGATTGGAAACTTGCGATGGACGATGAGGAGAAAAACCAGCCGACCAACCGAACAAACAAAAAGGGAAGAAAAGGCATCGCTCTTCAGTACCTGTGTCACATCAAGAAATAACTGACTTGCTGCCTTCAGAGTGTAGCTTCAACAAGTTTCCGTTCAGATTTCTTATCACGGGTGGAAGAAAAAAAAAAAAAAAAAAGAGAGGAGGTGGGGGCCGTGTTTTGGAGGGTTTTCAACAGCAAATAATAAATAAATAAATAAATGAATATACACATAAAAAGATAAATAAATAAACGAATAAATAAATAAATAAAGCAAATAAATAAGTAAATAAATAAATAAATATATAAATAAAAGCATGAAAAAGGGGAAATCTGCCGAAAGAGGCTAACTGACAGGTCAGTCATTACTCGTCTCTTCCTTCCCCACTCTTTCTGGAGATTGCTATGAGGCCCACAGACAGTGACAGCGATCTTACACAGGCCATGTGGGTCCTCCCATTTAGGACAAAAGGCGATCATCATGTCTGACGGTCTGAACCTCTTTCCCACGCTCTGTGACTTGTGTGCCAGACAAAGGACCTCTGACCCCGTGAGGTCCGGTCAGACTGAACCACTGACGCCCTTCTAACAGGACGTCCCGCTTCGCCTTTTCCGGTTTCACCCCAAGTGTCGCTTCGCTCCGCCTACGTCTGGATGTCGGGTTCCCAGACCTTAATACAGGTAAGAGTTCGAGGGTTACAGCCAAAGTCAGGCAGTAACAATACAGTTTGAACAGATGAAAATCGCCCTGGCTCTGTGGAAAAAAAAAGGTGAAAACGATGATTTTAATCTGGAATTTGGGGTCAGTAAATTAGTTCAATGTCACAGGTCAGCAAAAAAAAAAAAAACAACAACAGGAGAATGATGCATGACTTGTGGACTCGTGGTTTGTACGCCATTAGTAGGGCACAAGGATTTGGGAGTGAAAAGTCTAGCAAACGACAGGAAAATGAAGGGTCATGTGGAGGGTGCTTGCACAGGAAAAGGACTGGACACGAGACCTCCCTCAGAGTCAGGTATGATTATGGGTCAAGGGCCGGACTGTGCGATAAATACGTTTTGGTGAGGGCTGACCTGACGACAAATGCCGGGGCAGCTTCGTGTGTAACCGAGAATGTATAGCGTTTGGGGTCTAATCTGCAACCGTGGACTCGGTCCTAACACCAACGAACGGGCTGCCACTGACGGTTACGAGCACCCCAGGAAACACCACCAGCTGGCTTGACGAAGCGCAGGGTCTGAAGTCTGGGATGAAAAAGAGGACGCGGCAAGATTGAAAGGAAAATGGGTGGACAGCTGGCCTCGTGCTGAAACATGAGGAGGACGGAGGATAAAGCGTGACCGACGGAGAGAAGGGTTGGGCGCAGAGAGAGAGAGAGAGAGAGAGAGAGAGAGAGAGAGAGAGAGAGAGGGGGGGGGGGGGGGGGAACAGATGGAGGAGAGAGGGAGAAAGAGGCAAACAGACAGAGACAGAGAGGAACAGATGGAGACATAGAGAGATAGAGAGACAGACAGACAGAGAGGTACAGATGGAGAGAGAGAAAGAGAGATAGTGAGACAGAGACAGACAGACAGACAAGATAGGCAGACAGAAAGACGAACAGAGAGGAAAAAAACTGGCAGAGAGAGTATAGACAAATGAATAATTTATTGGGACAAGATTAAAAGCCCATTCTCATGCGTGAGGCACGGTGGGGGATGGGTTGCGCTCATAAAATGATAAACGCGATGAATACGTGTCGGAAACACAATACTGCGATGTGGAAACCAGATCACAACATCGCACAATGGTTTTACCTGTCAATGATACTCCCAACACGACAGAAAGAGAAAGAGAAAGGGGAGGGGGAGAGGGGGAGAGGGGAGGGGAGGGAGAGAGAGAGAGAGAGATGGAGAGAGAGACAGATGGACAGAGCAGAGACAGAGGCAGAGGTCAACACATTTGTCCAATACCTGAGTTCCAAACCCTTCCTCGTGTCCTAAAACGTCATGCTCCCGAGAGAGGGGTCAGGGGGCGACGTAGGAACATCCACCAACATGCGGCAGACTGCCGCCATTTCACCTTCAAGTTTCAGTTCAAATGTGCTGTCCTCAAAGTTTCAGTTTCAATACAGACCAGCCGTACACTCTGGACCTTTCCAGGGCTGGGACTTCCACTGCCAGTGAAGACCACAGCAGATCCCATTGACGTCATGGGGAGAGATCCGAATGCCATGCCCTTTGACATTGTTCTATACATGTAAACATTAGAAAAAGTATAATGGTGCTACCATCTCAGAACTCCTCTGTGTGGTATGTTATGGCCAGGTAAAGGGGCAAAAGTCTGTCCCCTCTAATGGCGGACACATTTGAAGCGGCTGTCTCCACTAGATTATCTAGTCATTATTTCAGTGTTGGTGACATGTTCGTGTACCGAAAACCACTGACGTCATTTTCACAAGTCTACTCTTTCGTGCGAAGTAAATAAAATAGTTGAACTGTCGTTTGGTGCTGCGGTCTGCTGTTAGATCTTGCATGGCATCGGCAAACAAACAGCTCACAGAGGAGACGAAAAAATACATTGTGTCGTTGATAAACCAGGGGATTCGGGTGTTTAAGGTGGCAAATGTGTTGAACTTGCACAGGTCAACCGTCGGGAAAGTTTACAAGAGCTATTGTGACAGAAAAAAAGAGTAGAAAACAAACATTGGAGTGGTAGGGCCCCGAGTGTTCACGAACAGGTGCGTGTTTCTGCACTATCAAAGATCATAAAACGGAACAGATCTGCCACAGTGTCCGAATTTTCAGCCGAATTCCGTGCATCAACCTCCGTTGAAGTCAGCCAAAAAACAATCAAGCGAAATCTGCGCGGACTTGGCTGTTCAAAGCATCCCCAAGTGAAGAAGCTTGTCATCAAGGTAGTGAACAGAGAGAAGCGGCTGCAATATTGTAGGAGGAAACTTCACTGGACTGTGAACGATCAGTGGAAAAATGTTATTTTCAGTGATGAAATGACCATTGTGATCAAACCTAAAGGACGTGTAAAAACTATGGAGGAAAGTGGAAGAGAAGTGGTCAGTGCTTTCTCTGTGCAGCGTCCATCTTGGCCCGAAGACTACATTGAAATCCATGGTATGGGGATGCATTTCGTATAACAGAGTTGGACCACTGGTGCTCGTGGAAGGCAATATGAACACTCAGAAGTACACTGATGTGCAGGAAAACAACTTCCTGCGTTTGGTGCCGACCACTACCCAAACAAACGTTGGTACCTGCAAGAAGACAACGCCTCTGTTCACCGCTCCGCTCACACCGAGACCTGGAAGCGACAGCACAGAGTTCCGTGTGTTTTCTGGCCCCCTCAAAGTCCAGATCTAAATCCGATCGAGAACGTGTGGCAAGTCCTCAAGACTCGCGTGAAAACACACACACACACACACACACACACACACACACGCATTAGAACTGTCGCAGATCTGCGCTGTGCACTCACACACTTGCTGGAATCAACCGACTGTCCTGTTGATCTACCTGTGCCTCCACTCCCTCTACGACTCTCTCTCCCGAGACGCTGTCAGCATGGGCCAGATTACCAAGTACTAGCAAGTTCCGTTTCAGTTAAGGTAAGAATAACATGGGGTTTTTTTTTTTAGCAACAGGCGCCTGTAGGTAGTCAACGTCGGAAGTGCCGAGAGGGGACAGACTTGTGTCCCGTGAGTGTATGTCTGTGAACATGTACGGGATGACCCGTTAGCATTACCACTGTGTCCGTCCTGAAAACTTTGGACGCACATGTAAAGCGAATCAGAGCAGTAGAGTCTTTGACCGTTATGGATTTTTCGCTGGTCTTACATCGAAACGAAAGAATGGACAAAACAAACAAAACAAAGAAAGAAAAAAAAAAGATTTAAAATGAAAATAAAAAATCAAATGGATGAGACTGAATTGGGACCCACACTTATGCCAACTGTACAGACATTGTGGCATTTACCAGAACTACAATGAAAGGGCGAACGTGAGGACTGTCGCAGCGTAAAAACAAAGAGTTGTCGCAGCGTAAAAACAAAGAGTTGTCGCAGCGTAAAAAAAAAGGAGTTGAAGAGCGAACCGGCCACCAGCTGTATACACATACTGGCGGCCAACGCACCACAATTGATTTTGGATCATCTCTGCAAGACCAGCAGGACTGACTATCGTCCTTCCATACAGCCTCCTCTCCCCACCACTTGGTGCATTCAGCTGCTAGCCTGGGGGCCGGAATAGCTCAGTGGCAGAGCGCCGGACTCGTAATCTTGGTGATCCTGGGGTTGTGGGTTCGAATCTTCGCCGGACCGTTTCGGTACTGGGGGATTTTCCCCTAGGAGTTAACATTGATTCTGACTCCATTTCCCATACAGTCCTTCGAATGAGACTATAAACCGAGGTGCCGTGTGTGAACGCACGCATAACACGTTGCACACACACATAAAATACCATCACCAACTTTCGGAAGAGAAGGCCAGTTTGGCCGTTGGTATGGATGACACTTTACACATAGCATGCACCATCCCCAAAGTTGGAATATGGCTACGTGACGGGATTGGAAAAATAAACAAACAAACAAACAAACGGTCATACATACTAAGTCCACTCCCTTTGTTGGGTAGAAGGGATTATCCTTGCCTGTCTATACAGGGAGTGTCCGCAGGAGCATCATCAGCCTGCGTATGCAGAAGAAGAAAAAAAGTTGCTGGCCAGACAATAACGGACTACCTGTACGAAGGGCAACAGTTACGCTGCGCTGCGGTCGGTCGATAGAGAGCGTTGTGGCTGAGCCTACCCTGGCCCAATGACGACGTGTCGGTGTCGGTCGATACGAACGCTCACATGGCCATCCATCTTCTGTCTACCGCCCTGCCTAATCCCTCCTCTGTCGCTTCCTATTCCTATTGATTCATTTAGGTGTGTCCTTTTTGATCTATAAAGCTGGCTGTGTCTTGTTCATCGGGTTCAAGTTTGAAGCATTATAGCCCAGTCGACCGCATACGGTCTTTTCAGAGCTTTAAAACTCGCAGAGAGAGAGAGAGAGAGAGAGAGAGAGAGAGAGATAGAGACAGAGACAGAGAGAGACACGCACACAGAATTATATCCCTTCAAAGAACGCTCCTTATCTTAGCAGATCCCTGTCAGTTCCGCTTCCCTATTCACCCACTCAGACCCTACGACCCCAAGGGAGCACAGACGATCAACGGGCAGCTCTCCAGTGGGCTTCAGCCTGGGCCCGTCCTTTCCGCCTTCGCCTCTGCCCCTTCCCTTCCTCCGCTCCGCCTCTGCCCCGGAGTCGGGTTCGCTTCTCGTTCTGTCCGAAATGGCTGAAGACCGCTCCCAGCGGGAATGGAATGAGGCGGAAGGGACATGCGATACTGCCCATGCCTTGGTGAACCAGCAGAAAAAAGGGGGGTAAAAAAGGAAAGCAAAGAAAAAAAAAAATGATAGCATTACAAGCATTCTTTCGTCGATCAGCATTTTGATTGTGATACTTCGTACTTCTCGGAAATATTGCCTCGCAACAAAAACCCGATCCCTGTTCACAGTTCTAACTTCAAATGTGGTCTCACTGTTAATTTATCAACATCATCATCAAGATCTGTTGTGTTCACTTGAAATGATTGGGGTATCTAATACCATGAATGCACTGCTGAGCGAGAACAAGAACAAAATGACGCTCTGCAAGCATTCTCTCCTTCTATAAACACGTCACTTGAAACAGGTCGGCACGCTCATTCAACCCTTGGTTTCTTCATTTACATATTCTTTGGCAGCGCACTATTTCTGCAATTATTACTGATTAACTGTTGCTAAAAAAAAAAAAAAAAAAAAAAGTCGAAATACCATTCTTATACAATACAAAATTAATACTTGTCTCAAAATCCCACTTCTTCTCCCACGTCTTATCAAGCGCTAAACATCCCGCACAAGCACTGAGGCGACTTCGCCCTTTTTTTTTTTTCTTTTTCTTAACTCCACCGCCTTCACAAACTGAGGTGTACAAAATCTGCACCACCATCACCAACCCCATACAGAGATCGGCCTGCTCTTTTCTAACACGAAACAGATTTACCTCGGGGGTCTCCTCATTTTCTGACGATCCTAGTTGAGGTGACTGACCGCTACCACGCCTGGGGTGTTACAGGTGTGGTATCTCCCAAACCAGGCCAACGACCACCGTGACCTCTCACCCCTTTCGCCATCGCTCCCTTGGGGTGGGGGTGTCCTCACTCAGTCTGCTCTCACTACTCAATGAGACTGCCAGGGTTTTCCCCTCTCCCCTTATGGGTGGGGGTCTGGGCTGTGGCGGTGGGGGGGTTTTATGCCAAGTGGACTGCAGGACAACTACAAACAGGAAGACACCACCACATAACTGCTGCCTACAACTATCATCAATGAGACTGCGGGGGGTTGTGTCCCTTGTATATGTCCCTTGTACTCTTGCAAGTGCTTTTTGCTATACGTCAACGGGGCTTTAAAAAACCGAAAAGGTCTGTCTGGCTGTGGCGGTGGCGCGGACGGATCGGTTCCATTTTATTCCAACTCCTCACCTGCACACACACAGGACACACTCACACTGCACAGTTCACACAGCATACCGAACTGTCATCATCACCTTAGACAACAACAAAACAACCGAACATGCTGCAGCGATGTAAAATGTACCCAACACATGCAACTCGCCTCTGGCAAAATCAAACTCGCACCTTCTGACACATATCGCACGGAAATCGCTGTCCCAACAGATGCGGAACGTAAAAACCTCACTAAACAAATGCCCAAACCACGGCGATGCCGAAAGCCTCTGTCCAAGGTTTCTCCCGAAAGGCGCCTAATCTAAAATGAAGGGGAACGCTCATGTCAAGAAACTCTCGCGTCCCAGTCATGCGATAATGCGGCAGCGCTCTGCGTTTTCACGCCGCTCTTCCTTGCCCCCCTTGTGTCTGTGGTCATCTATACTGACGTTTGACCGATTCTCAAGGCGGACGGACGGACCTCTGACCAACTGGCCGCCCTTGGCTGGAGTGGTCAAGCGGGAGCCGCTATCAGGTTTCATCCGGTCTGCCTTGGGGGAAAACCAACCCCCGCGTATCTCTGGCATGCCACATCAGATACGGGGACACTTGCGGTCATTTTTCTTTGGCCGACCCAAGCCATGTTGTTTTCTTTTCTCTCTCTCTCTCTCTCTCTCTCTCTCTCTCTTATCAATCATTGCTCTCTCTCTCTCTCTCTCTCTCTCTGTGTGTGTGTGTGTGTAAGCGAATGAATGAGTGAATGTATTTGTGCGAGTGAGTATGTGTGTTTGAGTGTACGCGCGCGCGCGCGCGTGTGTGTGTGTGTGATGTGTGTGTGTGCGATAAATGTGTGTGCGCGCGCGTTCCACAATGTAAACAACTTTGTGTGTGTGCGCGCGCGTTCCACAATGTAAACAACTTCCCTCACTGTATCTCCCTTCTCAAACAGACGACTAACACCTGCAAACATCTAAGCAAACGTTACGACGTGACTGGCGACGCTCGTGAAGCATGCTAATCTTGCTCGTCTCCAAACTCTGTCTGATGTGGACGAGAAGCCCGGTACTTTTCCTCACTATCCTCTTCTACTGACGCAATGGAACGTGACAGCCAGCAGGACTGCTCCGTTAGTTCCAGCACCGACCTCGTTCATGGAAGGTTGCAAGTTCGAATCCGAGAGCAGGCCGGCCGGACTCGTAATCTTGGTGATCCTGGGGTTGCGGGTTCGAATCTCCGCCGGGCCGTTTCGGTACTGGGGGATTTCCCCCTCGGAGTTAACATTGGTTCTGACTCCATTTCCCATACAGTCCTTCGAATGAGACTATGAACCGAGGTTCCGTGTGTGGACGCACGCATTACATGTTGCACACACGTCAAATTCCATCACCAACTTTAGGAAGAGAAGGCTAGTTTGGCCGTTGGTATGAATGACACGTTACACGTGGCATGCACCTTCCCCGAAGCTGGAGTATGCCTGCCTTCATGGCTGGATAAAAACGGTCATACACACAAAACTCCACTCCGTTTGTTGAGTAAATGGGATTAATCCTTGCCTGTCTATACAGGGAGTGTCCGCAGGAGTATCAGCCTGCGTGCGCGTAAAATAAAAAAAAAAAAAAAAAAAAATTCCAAAAGCCCCCACCCCCCCACCCCCCAACTCCTTCCTCCCAAATGGTCACTTTCGTTGGTCGTGATAGACAGACCCCCCACCCACCCACCACACATTCTCTCCGGAGAGAGATATTCACGTCTGCCGTATCACATATGAACATTGAACGTCAATGTAACCAAACCTTGATTAAAAGCATCGTCCTGGAAACAGGCCACACACTTCTCCCCTGTCCCACACCACTGTCCCTGTAACTTGTCATTGATGTTTACCGCTCGCAAACTTGCTGTCTCGAAATGGTCAGCGAGTCCCGCTTTATGCAGTTCCACGGGCACTTTAGCTTAGACTCGCCAAACGGCGGCTGTTTCATAGATAGACTCTCCAGACTTCATAGCATCGAACATAGCTGGAAAACAACTGACCATCACACTTCACAGAAATGCCATGTTGTTGTCCGACCACGCTAACAGGATCCGACGTCCCTGGACAACATCGAAATGGGCGTGAACGATGTGTCACGTGACAGCTAAGCCGGGCTCGTGAGACACGAGTCGAAATCCCCCCCCCCCCCCCCCCCCCCCCCCCCCCATCCCGCTTGATTAATCTCTTTTCAGGTCAGCTTCAAAAGTTTAGTCTACATCCATTCAACTACAATATAAACAGGGGGTCTCACTCGCCACTCACTTTTCCATTGCGGCTGCTTCACTGGGAAAGCAGTCAAGTCTTCTGAGAGAGAGAGAGAGAGAGAGAGGTCTTTTAAACTCACTTCAACATACTTTCACACGACGCTCTACAACCTCGCTGTGAAGTTAGGCGTGAATGGGTCCGTCTCCACGCTGTTCAAGTGGCCATAGTGGCCCACTGAATTGCCTACAGTGTATACCAAAATTGTACTCACAGTGTCGTCAGCGAGAACGTGTTTACTTTGGGCGTTATAGGGGATGACGAGCAGTGGCAATGGAGTCGTCTGCTACCGTCATTATCACCACGGGTGGTCTGCCTGGCAAAGTGTGCTTCCAACTTGTCGGGTACGTTCAAATCGTATACGATTGTTCGTTTTTCCCACGTGTATCATCACAGCGGGTTTCTCTGCATGAAAGCTGGACTACTCTTCCCTTGCGGAGCACGTCAACTTTGCACAGAGCCACCACCTGTGTGTGTGTGTGTGTGTGTGTGTGTGTGTGTGTGTGTGTGTGTGTGTGCGCGCGCACGCGCGCGCGCGTTAAGTGGAGAAGAGCCCCGCTGTGGAATGGTCAATGTTCGACTGTGGAGCTGATGGCTGCGAGTTCAACCCACTCCAAGGTTTCGGATTCTTACGGCTTGAGACCCCCTTCTGACCCAGCAATACACGGCTATCTGATGGGCCACGGAAGAGGAGGGATTTGATTGTGGGGGGGGGGGGGGGGGGGGGGGCTGTCTCCCACAATGCCCTGCCCTTGACACAATGAATCTCTGAACAGTGCCCTGTCCCTACAGCCCTCAGGGGTATTGTAGTCTTAACTCTGTAAACCTTTGAAATTACAGCGGCTCGTCTGATCCTGAAGACCACCCACTAAGGCCATCATTCAATGTTAAGGTCAGTGGAAAGGGGGTGGAAACCAAATGACCTGAGCGAGATTCGACCCCGGATTGTCTCGCTTCCTCAGCGACGGTCATCTGTTACAGCACATGTTTGCCCGAGACGCGTTCCAGGAAGGCGAGGCGGCAATAACATCTCGCTTGCTTGGCGAGTGTCAACGTTTCATTGTACACAGCCATGCGGCAAGAGGGACTGGGAAGGAACGACAGTTCACAAAACTATCTGGAAGCTCTTTCGCATGCAGATGTCGAATGGCCAAAGTCAAGTCCTGTGATCGGTGCACCAAGTGTAGTCCCATTCTCTGATGCTGTATGCAACGCTGAACGATCAAACCACTGACCCTTTCACGACAGGGAGAGCTGGAAGAAGCAGCCATATTGTTCTGTGAATTTGTCTCGCGTCCGTACCTTTCTGTACTCCCTTTCGCACAGACATACATGTCCCTTCGCCTCTAACATCCCTAGCGTCAGCTAATCGCTCGCAAGTTCTCGCGACTGTGATACTCGTCACCACTGGGTAAAATGCCCCCCCGCTTCCCCCCCCCCCCCCACCCCCCCCCCCCCCCCCCCCCCCCCCGGTTGGTGCACGAAAACCAAGGGCACTTGCTTAGCCTGGCTGGTAGGGCTCCCTTCGCCTTCCAGTTCGATCCTCCAGCCGCGCACCAAAGCGTCTTGTCTACAGGGCCAGCAGCTTGAGCAAAACATGAACAATGTGGGGAAAAAAAAATGTGGAGCAGGGCAATACCTAAGGTTTGGGATCCAAATACCAAATCCGGAGGAAAAAAGTTTTGTTCTCATGATGAAAGAACTACACGGACACAACTCTGTAAAGAAATGCTCGCAGGCCTGACACATTAACACAAGCAACTAGCGCACAATGCTCTCTCTCTCTCTCTCTCTCTCTCTCTCTCTCTCTCTCTCTCTCTCTCACACACACACACACACACACACACACACACACACACACACCATCGTCCACTGTTGCTCAGTCGTTGTGGCCCATTCATTAGTCTATGTCTATACTTTTTCATGTTCCTACTTAAAACATGCCAGGTATTCTCTTGTGATCTTGGACTAGGTATTGAGACTGTGCACCTGTCCAGCGTATACTGTGTTTTCCAATATGGTCCTTCACGGTGTGTATTGTGGGACTGTTATGCCTTTTTTGATATGTAGCGGGGGGGGGGGGGGGGGGGGGGGGGGTGGCGACGGGCGGTATGACTGCTGCCTTCACATCAGGGTGCCTACAGTTAACCTGTCTACATGTCACAATGCTGTCAATAATCATGTATTAAACGTTGTTTTGCTGAATTTTTTTTTCAGACCTGATTACACTACAACTGCTGTTCGTGTGCTAACTAATGAGTATATTGTCTACAAAATGTGTGAAAACATCTTCCATCATGACAAAAGTTTTGCTTTCTACGTAATGACAGACAACCCTGAAAGGGCCTCGTGTGATCGGCTGGACTACACACTGAAACGGAAAGAAATAAAAGAGGCACAGGAAAAAGAAAGCAATACAGCCGATTCATCCACACACAGCAATAGCTTTCAATTTCACAGAATACATTTGCATTAAAAAAAAAAAAAAAAGAAAGAAAAACACGCCAGCGTTTCACATGCAGCCATCTCATATTTTCGATATTTCCACCCAGCAATGAACGACTCAAAAGCGTTGGGAGGTGGAGTGGGGGTTGGGGTGGGGAGAATGGCACTGGGTAGGGTGCCATTCTTTTCCGGTGCTGTGTGAAGGCGAGACTTAGGACCCGTCATCTCCATTAGCCATAGCGTGTCGCTGTCAACCGCCAACGTCAACGGCTTCCTGCTGGGCTATTCACACACACACACACACACACACACACACACACCACACACACACATGGGGACACCCCTGTCATTGTGTTGTGTAGACCACGCCACCGCTACGAGGTAGGGAACGGTTTGGGGAATCCAGCGCTGTCGTCTATACTACCACCAGACTACTGTCCCCTTCCCCTATCTACCCACCTACCCCTCTCTCTCTCTCTCTCTTCGATTTCAAAACTACCCACCTGTGTTCCATTTTCTGCAATATCTGAGCTGTAAAGTCTGAGTTATGGGTAAAAGTATCTGTGTTTGAATGTGTACATGAATCCTTATGACATTTCAATATTCATTTCCAGCCTGTTTCCGCCTAGTCTGTCTGTCTGTCTCTGTCTCTCTCTCTCTCTCTCTCTCTCTCTCTCTCTCTCTCTCTCTCTCTCTCTCTCTCTCTCTCTCTCTCTCTCTCTCAGAGGGGAGCTGGAATATCCACAAAAGACAGACGACGACGAAAGAAAACCCCAAGCAACGTTGACATACGTGAGTATTATGTCCGACGGTGGAGAACATTTCTTCAAGTTGAACGGGATGATGAATCACTCGAGGCGTCGGCATGTCGCACGCTCCGAAATGTCAACCAGCCACCTAGCAGCTTAAATCGCCTGTACATGGGGGAAATGCAAACACCCGCAGAAAAGTACAATGGCCAGACACACACACACACACACACACACACACACACACACACGCGCGCGCGCGCGCGCGCGCTCAATCTTTCAGGTTTTAATAGGAAGGGGATGGAGTGAGGGGAAGGGGGAGAAGCAGGGAGGAGGGAGAGAGAGGGGGCTTCAATTAATTTCTATTGCTCCCGTTCAAGCTCAACCCGATCGTCGTGGACGCATCTCTAATTTGCAGAATACTCGATATCGATCGGCTTGACTGTTTGCCCTTACTACACATCATTCATCTTCATTCAGAATGCTGATTTCTTTTCTTTTCTTTTTTCGTTTTTTTAAGCGTAATAAAAAAAATGAGGAAACATGCTTCCGGAGCCTATAGGAAGCTGACGTACACGATCATCCGAAACTTGTGGTTTCTGTTTGAGAAACTTGAGATCGCAAAATTGAACGTAATAAGAAAGTTTTGCGTTCAATTTTGCGATCTCAAGTTTCTCAAACAGAAACAAGTTTCGGATGAGCGTGTACGTTCAATTTTGCTCTCTCAAGTTTCTCAAACAGAAACCACAAGTTTCGGATGATCGTGTACGTCAGCTTCCTGTAGGCTCCGGAAGCATGTTTCCTCATATACCACCCCTCCCTCTACCCCCACCCCCCATTCAGCCCACACTCCCTACAGCCCCATACATGCGCACAACCCATTTCCGGAAGTTGTCAATATAAAGACAAAAATCCAATTCATCGTGAACAGGAAAGGTTAAGACGTAAGAATCTTTAAAAACCCGTGTATCTATCAGTATAAAGACAAAAATCCCATTCATCGTGAACAGAAAAGGTTAAGACGTAAGAATCTTAGAACCCGTGTGTTCAAGTTCTCCTCATCTGCGAGCTCAGATTACATGTCAACCGATAACCCACCACACTAAACCAAACACGACGACAGCGTGCGTGGGCCGATGAGAGGCTGCATTATTCACAGCTTGAATTAAAGTGTATACTCAATACCCCGAACAACTGTTCCTAGGCAACAGCTGCGGGGCTAACGGGCCGTCACTCACGCCATCTACCGGAACTGCACGCTCCAGTTAGCATGAGGTTTTCTGCGCGATCTTCAGCAGTACTTACCACCCTACCGACTGCCAATCCTACTAGGTCTTGTTGCACGTGCGACAATAAAGATGATGTTCATAATGCAACTTCCTCTTGTGCATTTCATTTTAATATTTGCTTTACTTTTTTTAATTTCTATTTTTTTTAGCGTTTTTTTCAGCTACTGTTTTTGTGAAGTCTGATCCGGTGATTCGTTTTCGAGTACGGGTATGACAATTAAAAACATTTGTTGTTGTTGTTGTTTTTTAAAGAGTGAAGGAAAAAAATAAGAGCAACGGAATCAAGTAAAAATGAAACGCATGAGGCAGGAGGGGGGGGGGCGGGGGGGGGGGGGGGGGGGGGGGGGGGGGGGGGGGAGGATTTCAAATTAGGCTGCCTGTTTTTCCAACAAGATGGACACACATTTGACGAACTGCTAACATAATTATGCGCGCACGCACGCACACACACACACACTCTCTCTCTCTCTCTCACACACACACACACACACACACACACACACACACACACACAGCGCGAAAACGGCAACAGTTGAAGACTGCATTCACTTCAAAAGCGTATAAAGCTCGTAAGCTTCTTTCAACAGAGGGCGCCCATTCACTGGCGGACACTCAACAAACGTGCGCTTAAGAAGTCAGTGACAGCACACAGCACATATTTCCAAGCAAGCAAGCAAGCAAGCAAGCAAGCGCACTCGAGCCTGGCTTCATCAGACTACTTGACTTCAAGAAGGCTCGGCAGGTATGAAATACTCTAACATAAAGCAGTCGGTGAAAAAAAGCAAGGGAAAGATTTTTAAAATTAAACACTTCAAGGCTATCAAACCCTGACTGAAAGGCGACAGAGATGAAAGACGGACGAGGTGAGAAAATGCATCGCACCAGACACGCACACATCCACACGTGACAGCTCTTTGCCCCTGCCAAACACTCTGGCACACTTGAAGCATCGTTTATCTACATCACACGATGCACTACGTACGTTTCTCTTTAATCAGTAACAAGGCTAAACTACAGTAGATCGTAGAATGTCAGTAACGTGAAGAAATGCGTTTCTGCTTCGTTAAACTGCAATTTACTCCCCCCCCCCCCCCCCTCCCCCCCCGTCCCTCTAGAGTTCTGTGTGTGTGTGTGTGTGTGTGTGTGTGTGTGTGTGTGTGTGTGTGCGCGCATGCATGCGTGTGTGCGTGCGTGCGTGGTGTGTGTATGGTTTGGTGGTGGTGGGTGGTGGTGGTGGTGGTGGGTGGCCTCTGTGTGTGTGTGTGTGTGTGTGTGTGTGTGTGTGTGTGTGTGTGTGTGTGTGTGTGTGTGCACGCGCGTGCATGTCTGTCTGAGTGAGTGTGCGAAATAAATACACAATTACGTTAGGATCGACTGATCTTGTATATACCAAGTACAACATCTGCATATACATAAATTTCCACATCACAATTTCCAAACATCGTCTTTTGTATATATGTAAAACAATTACTTTAGGATCGACTGATCTTGTATATACCAAGTACAACATCTGCATATACATAAATTTCCACATCACAATTTCCAAACATCGTCTTCTGTATATATGTAAAACAATTACTTTAGGATCGACTGATCTTGTATATATACAAGTACAACATCTGCATATACATAATTTCCACATCACAATTTCCAAACATCGTCTTCTGTATATATGTAAAACAATTACTTTAGGATCGACTGATCTTGTATATACCAAGTACAACATCTGCATATACATAAATTTTCCACATCACAATTTCCAAACATCGTCTTCTGTATATATGTAAAACAATTACTTTAGGATCGACTGATCTTGTATATACCAAGTACAACATCTGCATATACATAAATTTCCACATCACAATTTCCAAACACTCGTCTTCTGTATATATGTAAAACAATTACTTTAGGATCGACTGATCTTGTATATACCAAGTACAACATCTGCATATACATAAATTTCCACATCACAATTTCCAAACATCGTCTTCTGTATATATGTAAAACAATTACTTTAGGATCGACTGATTTGTATATACCAAGTACAACATCTGCATATACATAAATTTTCCACATCACAATTTCCAAACATCGTCTTTTTGTATATATGTAAAAACACTTACTTTAGGATCGACTGATCTTGTATATACCAACCACAACATCTGCATATACATAAATTTCCACATCACAATTTCCAAACATCGTCTTCTGTATATATGTAAAACAATTACTTTAGGATCGACTGATCTTGTATATACCAAGTACAACATCTGCATATACATAAATTTCCACATCACAATTTCCAAACATCGTCTTCTGTATATATGTAAAACAATTACTTTAGGATCGACTGATCTTGTATATACCAAGTACAACATCTGCATATACATGAATTTCCACATCACAATTTCCAAACATCGTCTTTTGTATATATGTAAAACAATTACTTTAGGATCGACTGATCTTGTATATACCAAGTACAACATCTGCATATACATAAATTTCCACATCACAATTTCCAAACATCGTCTTCTGTATATATGTAACCCTCACCCACCAGCCCCTTTTCTGACTGTCTAAGGTCCAGCAGAACTGAAGTCTGAATTAGGGATATCTCTCTGTATACGTTTACCTTCAACGTTTGCGTCCTTTCATAAGATTTTTTCCAAACCAAGCGTGCTTCTTTCAGTCACGAAAAACTTTATTAGGAATAAATCTTCTTTCAGTCACGAAAACTATTATTAGGAATAAAGAAGAGAGAAAAAAACTGGAAACATATAATGAAGAGAAGAGGGAGGGACAGGGGGCTGCTTAGGAGGGGTGGGGGAGGAAGGAGGATTGAGAGGATGAGGAGAAGAGAGGGGGGGGGGGGGGGGGGGACAAGTCACATCTCAACTATTCCAAAATCTTGTCGGTAAACCTCGAACCTGCTGCACTTCCACTTCATTCGCTTCTCTCTCTCTCTCTCTCTCTCTCTCTCAATCTCTCTCTCACTCACTCACTCACTCACACGCACGCACGCACGCGCGCACACACACACACACACACACACACACACACACACACACACACACACACACAAACACACACACAAACACACCTGTTCATGAACTAACTGCTTGAAAATATTCAAATGACACCATTTAAGTGTCCTTGAACTCTAGATTAACCTGGCATTGTGTGTGTGTGTGTGTGTGTGTGTGTGTGTGTGTAAATATTAGTACATGTATCATTCACAAGGCAAAATACCGCAGACGAATCAGCACTTGACCTGCGTTGTACCTGAACGCAGCAAGTCGTGACAAATGAGCAACAATCAATGTGATGACGACAGCCTCAAACAATCAATGTGCGGACCTCAATAGCCTCAAACAATCAATGTGCGGACCTCGACAGCCTCAAACAATCAATGGTAGGACCTCAACAGCCTCAAACAATCAATGGTAGGACATCAACAGCCTCAAACAATTAATATGCGGACATCAACAGCCTCAAACAATCAATGTCAGGACATAAACAACCTCAAACAATCCACAGCCTCAAACAATTCACAGCCTCAATCAATCCATGTGAGGACATCAACAGCCTCAAAAATCCACAACCTCAAAAAATCCACGGCCTCAATCAATCAATGTGAGGACATCAACAACCTCAAACAATCATTGTGAAGACATAAACCGCCTCAAACAATCAACGTGATGACATCAAAAGCCTCACCTTCCTTCCCAGACCAGTCGATCATCCCCTTCTACTTTTTCGCTGCCTGCCGCCCCCCCCCCCCCCCCCCCCCCCCCCCCCCCCCCGTCTCTTCTCTTCTGCTGCCTCCCCCTCCCTTCCTAAAGCCAAACAGAGGACAGTGCAAATAGCGGCCCCAAAAGGTCGAGGGCAAACCTCTGCACCTGCCTGTGTACCCAGGGAGTGGGCAGGCGGTCAGGACAATGCCCTCCTCGCCAGCGGCTCTCGGTCAGTCAGTCCAGCAACGTGTCCCCAGCCTGACGTTCAATGCCACGGCCGTTGTGTCCACATCTTAAGAAAACGATACCGACCGTGAGGAGGAGGAGGAGGAGGAGGAGGAGCAGAAAGAGGAGGAGGATGGCGATAATGATGAGGATGACATTCCAAGCTGTTTTTATCCCAGGGGATTACGAATGTCCATTCCGCGTTCAACACAAAGTGTGAGTGAGTGAGTGCGTGTGTGTGTATGGAGTTGGGAGGGGGGGGGGGGGGGGAGTGGTGGTGGATTGGATGGGTGCGTGTGCGTGTCTGTAAATGTGTGTGTGTGTGTGTGTGTGTGTGTGTGTGTGTGTGTGTGTGTGTGTGTGTGTGTTTCCGCACGCAACATACGAGAGGTGCTTCTACTCGCCCGTGTTCATCAAAAAAGTATCAGCAATGCTATCTACAGCGTAACGGTGAAGACACATCGCCAGAGAGAGCATTGGTACTGGTCGGCCATCGAGTGATTCAGCTACTGTTCATCATTCTGGTTCAATTTTTCTCTCTCTCTCTCTCTCTCTCTCTCTCTCTCTCTCTCTCTCTCTCTAGTCCTGTGTTAAGCATCAAAAGAACTAAAGATCCCGAAACAGTGAACACAAACACTTCCATTCACGAACAAAAGCAACAACAAAAACAAAACATAAACAAACAAAAACAAACAAACAAAAAGAAAGAAAGAAAAGAAAGAAAAAGAAAGAAAGAAAAGAAATGAAAGTCAAAACACAGCCACACAAAATTCACACTTAAAAAATCTAATCTTTCTGCACACGGAGTAAACTTCTAAAACAAACAAACAAACAAACAACCAAAAAACCGTTGTTCTTCCATTCCAAACAGTAAAATACAAACCAACAGACAAGGAAAGGGGGTGGGGGGTGGGCAATGGAGATTATGATGAAAGAAAAGAAAGCCCGTTCTTTTCCGTCAAAGTGTCCCAGTCTCGCAACAATAACCGAGGAATTGTGTGTGTGTGTGTGTGTGTGTGTGTGTGTGTGTGTGTGTGTGTGTGCGTGTGTGTCTTTGTTTATTTTCTTTTTTCTTTTCCTTTTCTTCACAGAGACCTTGGAAGGAACACCGACAACTAGTACCCCCCCCCCCCCCCCCCCCCCCCACTGGCGCGTCAGATCGTCGTCAACCTCCACCTGTTCAGCTCGTCCTTGCTGACTCATCCCGAGGGGACTCGGGGGGTCAGGCATTATCTGTGTGTCATGCACAAACCACGGAGTAGAGAGGAGCGAGACTGGTGGAGTCACAGAGGGGCGGGGAAGGATGGGAAGAGGAGGAGCAGCATACTGGGGGGGGGGGGGGGGGGGGGGGGGGGGGGGTGAGAAGGAAGGGGAGGGGAGGAGAGGGGCGTAGGGGTGGTGGTGGTGGGGAAGGCGCACAAGGGTTAGGGGCTGTGACGGTTTACTTTGCTCTGATGAAAGACACTGGCGACGTCGTGGTAGTAAAGCCGGCAACATATATACACTGGATGGTGGGAAATGGGGTGGAGGGCAGGCAGTAAGGGAAATGGGATAAGAAGACGAGACGCCAGAGGTGGGGCGGAGATGGGGGTGGGGGAGGGGGGGAGGGTGTGAGAAGAAGGTGGGGGCAGGAAGGGCGATGGGAGGACTGACCCGGTGAACATAAAAACACGTTTCCTTTACACGTGTCAACAGGTGGGGGGTAGCAGACTGCTCGCGCGACACAAGGTACGTAAGAATCGATTTGGTGAACGTCAAGATCTCGGTCGGTCTGTCTGTCTGTCTGTCTGTCTGTCTCTTTGTCTCGAATCAATGTGGTGAAATTTAAGCTCTTTGTCTGTCTGTCTGTCTGTCTTTCATAAGTCTTGTCTATCTATCCATCTTTTTCCCATCTTTTCTGTCTAGCTGTCGATCTACAACCACCGCTAGGAATATCACACACACACACGCACACACACACGCACACACACACACACACACACACTAACAGTCTTCCATATCTGTCTGTATATCCATATGTGTATCTTTTTGTCTACCTTCTATCTACAACCACCGCTAAAAATCTGACAAATACTACTCTATGGACATCTTTTCTTTGTTTTGTTTTCTCATTCAAACTAAATGCTGACGCTGCAGTTGTATTGTGTGTCTGGTATAAAAAGGCAGAATTCCTGGTACTTATGAGCAGCCTGATGCTTTTACATGTCACGGGACTTGACACTAGGTCTACAATAGTATCGCCTCTTTCAATTAAAAAAAAAAACTGACCATTAACAAGTATACGCCTGGCTTTTCACTTCCACCGGCACCCGTGTTCCTGCCCCTGACTTCATTTGAACTTTGAACTCTTCCACAACCTGGGCGGCAGGGTACGGACTGGACTCCAGCGAGTTCTTCGCCCCGCCCGGAGAAAGCAGCGTCCTCTTGAAGGGATATCCTTGCCGGGCAAACATTGTTATCAGAGCTGGGAGGCCTTATCAGTGACAGCGAGCACGAATAAATTACTTGGGGGGGGCCATCACCGCAAGCGAGAGAGAGAGAGAGAGAGAGAGAGAGAGAGAGAGAGGAGAGAGAGAGAGAGGAGAGAGAGAGAGAGAGAGAGAGAGGTTTTGTGGTCTCTCAAGTCACTAACTGGGTGGAAGTCCTTCGAGACTTGGTCGAGGGGCTTGCGCCTGGTGCAAGCCTACCTACCTACCTACCTATCTACCCTGCCTCCGGACACCCCAGATAATATATGACTGACGAGTGATGACAATAACATTACTGTTCTTGACAGTCGCTCAACTACCCCCCCCCCCCCCCCCCCCCCCCCCCCCCCCGCCCCCCTTCCTGGTGTCATTGATATAGTGCTCGACCTCCTTAGCGCAAACTTTACCCAGAGCTATATAAATGACATGCGTTATCTTCCACTTGCTGTGGATCAACACACACGATAACTCAAAGTCACACACACACACGCGCGCGCGCTTGCGCGAGCTTGCACGGGCACTCCACACACAATCGCTCTTCCTTTCTCAACGAAGCAAACAAAAGGCAGAGCATAAATTCTTAAGAGCGGTTGCTTACATCTTGCAAATGAAGAATAAAGGAGAGAGAGAGAGAGAGAGAGAGAGAGAGAGAGAGAGAGAGAGAGAGAGAGAGAGAGAGAGAGAGGAGTGAGAAAAAAGTGATAGCATAAGTGCGAGCGAGCAAGCACGTGCTCGTGCGAGAGAGAGAGAGAGAGAGAGAGGCCGGAAGAGACAAAGATCCGTTTGTTGAGCTGTGACAGAAGCCCCCCCCCCCCCCCCCCCCCCCCCCCCCCCCACACACACACACACACACACTCGAGGCCGACCCTTAAGTGAAAAGTAAAGGGAAAGCACTTGAGACCCGACCCCCACCAAGGGCGTGTAACCCTGAAAGCAGATAACACTTCAACCAGGATCGGACTGTGTGTGGCTTGGGACACTTCGCCCCCACCACCCCTCTTCAATTCCACGCCCAGTTTTATTATTCACCCCTGGGTTTGAAGGGAACCGACTTGCGTCCGCTTCACACACACACACACACACACACACACACACACACACACACACACACACAACTTGAACAATTATTAAGCGTATGCATGTATGCTAGCTTCTGAGTGCAGGGGGGGGGGTTTTGTTTTTTGTTTGTTTTTGTTTTTTGTCTGTTTGTTTTTGAGGGGAGGGGCAACTGTAACTTGAGTTTCATTTGCAAAGTACAGTCTTCGTGCTGGTTAAATTAAGCCAATTTGAGAAAGAGAGAGAGAGAGGGAGAGAGAGGGGGGGGGGGGGGGGGGGGGGGGAGTTTTAAATCGCGTAGTATTAACAAAATACGGTCTTTGTGCGAGATGGGATGAACCCATTTCAGAGAGAGAGAGAGAGAGAGAGAGAGAGAGAGACAGACAGACAGACAGACAGACAGAGAGATTGTTTATGAACAGACTATCACCCCTTTGAGAGCAGAAATATACCAAAAACATGCAAGAATGCTGTACTCAAATGCCTTGTAGGGTTAAAGAACAAACTGTTTAAAAGTGTGTGTATGCATGTATGTGCGTGTGTGTATGTGCGTATGTGTGTGTGTGTGTGTGTGTGTGTGTGTGTGTGTGTGTGTGTGTGTGTGTGTGTGTGTGTGAGAGAGAGAGGGAGAGAGGGAGGGAGGGAGACTGAGACAGATAACAAGTCCTGCTGAAATTGGCCGTTGTACGACCCACACTGTAAATGCTTCTACCACCCACCATCGTTAGATATTTGAAAAGGCATCACACCAGGGAACGGCAAAGCAAATGTGGAGGGTGGGTGGTGGAAGGGTGGGTTGGTGGAAGGGTGGGTGGATGTGGGTGTGGGTTGAGGAGCAGAGGCGGGGGGTGAGGGTGGGGTGGGGGCTGGAAACGTAACGTTGGAAGTTGCACTGAAACGCCAAAAGAAAAATGAGAAACCAGAGTGTACATTAATCACGGAATCCTCCATTTCCATCTATCTTGACAGCAAGTAAAGCTACCCGCAGCTGATTATGTAGCTAACCTTGCCCCCACAGGGAAGATGGACGGGGGAGGGTAAAAAAAGAGAGGAGAGACGCTATCAGTCATATCTGACGAGGCTAAGTGGCCCGGCAACCTGTTACACCATACAGGATAGGAACGACAGCACACGACTGGCCCCACAGGCTTCAAGACACACTTCCACCAACACATCTCTCTTTTTTTTTTTTTTTTTAAATGAAATGAAATAATGGCCTTCCCGCTTTTAAAAGACATTCTCCCGGGGTTCGGTTTCCGGATCATACATGCGCCGAGGCAAAAATTCGGGACAAAGAAACTGTAGATGGAGAAACACACAAGAAAGCAGAAAAAACGCACAAACATTCATCAACTGTGTAGGTCAGAAAAAGCGCGTGCTCTCACATATTCCACAAACGCGCCACTTTATAAAAAAAAAAAAAAAAAAAAAAAAATCCTACATACACAAGCGTGTACAGGGCTCCGGCTAAATCGGACGAACGCGGAAACTTCGCACGTTTCCTTCTCTTCAGTGTTCAATGACCCCCCTGGTAAACCTCTTAAGTCCAGACAGGCGGCTGGCGACTTAACAAGCCTGAGCCACCATTTATCGGAACGGCCAACGTAAACTTCTCTGCCCCGTCCCGCGACTGAACGTCAACACGGGGGGCACCGCCTTCTTGCTGGCACTTTCGTGTCGCGCTTTGTCCAAAGCTGGCTGACCCAACACGAGTCGCTTGGCCCTAACCGTTTGCAAGCTTGCATGCTGTGCTGCGAATGAGTTGATGGCAGCCGCAGCTGCTGCGCCACTGCACTAAGGAAGAGGAAAAAGATAAGGGGAGGGGGAGGGTGGACAGACACAACATAATACTGTGACAACCAAAAGTGACAGAGAGAGAGAGAGAGAGAGAGAGAGAGAAAAAAAAAAGGATCGTCTGTTCGCTCTGATAAACTGGTGGCTTGGCCACAGTGTGTCTGCTTTGGTCGCGCCATCCTTTGTCTCGTCATCCTTTGTCTCTGGCTTTGTCGCATTATAACCTTACAGAACAATGGCGTCAGACTGCATTACTGCCGAACCGGACTCGATAAACATCCTGCATGTTGCGCGGCGGGGGACGTGGCCACGGGGGGTGGATGGAATGTGGAAAGAAGATCCGTTAGGAACTTGACACACATTGATAATTGTAACATGGTCTCCGCCCGATGTTGTGGTAGGGGGCCGCCGAATCAGCATGTAAATGGCGTGCCCTTGCGACCCGGAAGACCAAGGAGAAGTCGCTGTAGGCCACTCTCACCAGCCGCTCCGCCCCAGGAACGGCTTACAGCTAATGTCATGGCCGGACATCCCTTCACGTCCAGGTCCCATCAGATCCTTCTGATCTGTGTGCTCGGTACGGTTTGGTCGGCCGTTTACAACATACGTGTGAGCGTGCGTGCGTGCGTGCGTGCGCGCGTGTGTGTGTGTGTGTGTGTGTGTGTGTGTGTGTGTGTGTGTGTGTGTGTGTGTGTGTGTGTGTGTGTGTGTGTGCGCGCGCGCGCGCGCGCGCCTGCGTCTGTACCTTCCTATCTTTTTTCTCTCACACACTCGAACATACACGTACGCTCGCGCACGCACTATTAACGAATGGCATAAAGCATGGCGAACCGAGAGATTTACCATCACTATCGTACTGAACGCAATGACAGAGTCAGTCAAAGAGAGAGAGAGAGAGAGAGAGAGAGAGAGAGAGAGAGAGAGAGAGAGAGAGAGAGAGACAGACAGACAGACAGACAGACAGACAGACAGGTGGTGATCAGCAGCTGGGAAGAACTGGCCTCCCTTTTCCACCACCGTGGTCTGAATGAAGTGTGTGTGTGTGTGTGTGTGTGTGTGTGTGTGTGTGTGTGTGTGTGTGTGTGTGTGTGTGTGTGTGTGTGTGTGTGTGTGTGTGTGTGTGTGAGGTTCACCCCCCGTGGATCTTGCTAATGCTGTGGTTTTTGGCTCAGTCGGCGTCCTAGTGCTTTGTGTGGCGGACACTCTCCCCTGTTCACGCCTCTGTGCGTGGGACACCGGACCAGAGCAGGGAACAACAGCGTGGCCACAGGAAAACAAGTCGCCCTCGCCAGGTGACCTCGGGGTCGCTTGCTTGGCTTCTTTTTTTTTTTTTAAACAGTATTTTATTTCAACATTGTCACAAATGTTACAAGAGTAAATGAGATAAGGCAACAAGAAATACTTGGCTTCTCGGAACATCAACCATGCAGAAAAGATGAGGTGGTGTGTAGTTTTTCAGATTCATTTCTCTGTCTGTCTGTCTGTCTCTGTCTGTCTGTCTGTCTCTCTCTCTCTCTCTCTCTCTCTCTCTCTCTCTCTCTCTCTCTCTCTCTCTCTCTCTCGTGTTTTTAACCTCTTTGTATGTGATTCGTTTGTCCATGTTATGTGTGGCGGAGTCAGTTCAAGTAGCTTGTAAAATTTGTTTTAAATACTAGCCGCCGTGGCGAAGTGGTTAGCGTCGCGGATTCCCAGCTGGGAGGTCGTGGGTTCGAATCCCATCAGAAGTCATGTGGGTTTTTCTGCCCCGACCGGCTCCTACCCAGAGTTGAGTTTGCTGCGGGCTCAGTTGGGAAGACTGGGACCACACAGTCCAGTTTCATCCACTTAATGGATGCGTTTCCTCTCCACGTCTGTGGCCTTGGTTTGGTTTCCGTCGGGGTCACCGGTATCGGCGAGTCCATGGGGGCTGTCGTTGGACGGACGTGGTGGCGCCCTCCGGAGGGAGAGCTCACTCACGCCGGCTCCGCGACTAAGCAATTATTGTCGTCAGTAGGGGGCTTAGTAGGTGGTGTCCTGCGTATGTTAGATCAGAACAGGCGCCACTGAACACCACCGAAGTGACTCGGCGGCAGTGCAGTGTCTCCTCCGGTGGGTTGCCTCTTGACGGCTTGACATTGACTGCTCCCTGTGGATTGCCGGTGCCGGGGCTGTGGCGGGGGCCGACCGGGCTGTGGCTGTGGACGGGGTGTCGGAATGAGCGGCGTGGGTGCACTGCCTCTGAAGGTGGCGCAGACAAAAAAAAAAAAAAAAAAAATTGTTTTAAATGCCCGTCTGCAGTCACCTCACTTTTGAAAAACTACTTTCGTGCCAAGCGTTGCCACGTCCAAGCAGAGTGAGTGTTCTAAAAGGGACGAGGGGTGGGGGTGGGAGGGGGTGGGGGTGGGGGTGAGTTGAAACGAAGGTGTGCTGCTGGTCACCGTATTCAGACTGGTCAGTGTGGGGGTGAAACACGGGGCGCACACCTGCCGCTTCCTCGGGCGTTCTCACCGTTAGGTGACCCCCGGCCTCCTTGATCTCTCCGTGCCGCCTTCGCTTCTGCCCCACAGAGCAATGTCAGCACATTTCACAGCATCGCCTTCCTCTCCCCACCCCCACACCACCACTCCCTGAGCTCTACGGGGGGGGGGGGGGGAGCTTCAGGATTTAATGCCGACGGGGTGGAATCCGAACGGAGGGGCAAGATGGCAGTTAATGTGCCAGTTTGTCTTGATTGGGGAAGGTTAATGTGTCGGGCACATTTTTTTTTTCTCTCTCCCTTTCATTCGGCAGTTTTCTTGTTGTGTTCAGTAGCTCACACAGCACACAACCATGCTATGCAGAGACGCTGATATTATTGTAAAACCTAAAAGAAATTTGACTTGAAGAGTTATGGAAAGCGCTGTTTATGTAAGAATTCTTTTCAAGTTCTCTCAACAGAAGACGGGACAGCATGACGCCGGGAAGCACCTGAACTCTTCCTGTAAGGTGCAGGGCAACGTGGATGGTGTCCAGCAGGCTTCAGTGGCACAGGACGACGGTACACTATGCATAGATGATGCGCTTCAGCAGCGAATAAGAACGATCATTTAATGAGGAAAAGAAAAGCATTTCAAACACAAATGCGACAGGGATCATAGGAATCATGAACACTGGGTCATGAGCCCGGCACAGACTCCATGTTGCGTAGGTTTTTCCTTCGTTTCCAGCCAAAACCCCCCCCCCCCCCCCCCTTTTTTTTTTTTTTCTTTTTTCTATCAGCAGATAGACTTTAATTCGGTACCATAACTCGGTATCATTTTCGTTGTCCTCAGTGTTGTTTTCCTTGCCTGAAGAAGACCTTAGGGGTCCAAACGCGTCATTCTGTCTTGTGATTCGTTCATATTTGGCGGATATAGAACTTATTAAACTTGTTAAGATTCGGCACCACCACATTGGATTCATCGGCATATTCTTCACCTGTGCCGGCCCGCTCTGGCTCTCTCCACTGCCTCCTCCTCCCCCCCCCCTGTGCCCTATCCTACCTTTCCATTCCGCAGACAAGGCACACACAACCAAAGTCACGCTCGCATTCTTTCAGAGTTATCTCTGTATGTTCAACCAGCACCCTTTCCCTTTGAAACACCTCCCAATGTTCAAAACCTGCTTGTGAAACCCGAGCACAGTTTCGCGCCGTGGAAACGTGTTATCAGCCGAGCTTCCAACCAGGGGAAAACCAAACATGAGTTATCAGAGGGAAATGTGCACCCAGGCCATTCGGACTGGTACACAATCCTCGTTCACCGTGACCCCCTTGTTTCATCAGCTCTCTATCTCGCCCCCAAGACCCGGCATGAACCGACACTTTTCCTGGAGGGGTGCTCCACACAAACCCCACCACTGTTCGCTGCTGCTGGGATGGGAGGATCCGACGATAAGCCCTCGATAATGCTCGTCTACTGGGCGCGAAATGTCGAGGGCTGTGTATGTGGGATCGGGGCGGTGCTGATTTTGTCGTCTGGGAATGAGAAACCCTGCCCGTGCCCCTCCTCTCGTGACTT
>JADBJO010001490.1:87500-92500 GCA_016801955.1 Conus betulinus
GAGTGCAATGCACGAAGCGTGAACAACTAACGGCCTAACTCGAGTGCAGGCCCTGGATCATCACGTTATTCCCGCTGTAGGAAGGGGGCCGGGGGGGGGGGGGGGGGGCAGGGGGGGCAGGGGGGGGGGGGGGGGAGGAGATAGGCTGACGGCGGGGGTTGAATTAACGTTCAAGTGCGCTGATGGCTACCGCGGATCCGCACCCATCACTCATACACACCATCAGCATCCGACCTGGAGACGCATAAGGAAAAGAGAGGTGGAGAGGGGTGGGTGGGTGGGGGGGGGGTGTGGTGAATGAGGTGGGGCGGAAAGGCCATATTTCAGGGATGATAATTCTGTTAAACCTCGATTTTTTTTTTAAACGCGTCTACATTATCCAACATTCTTTATCTCCCCACCCACTGGCTCCACCAACCACCCCTCCCCAGCAAAGGTTACAGCTAGAATAAGTCTCCCATAAACCTGTACTACAAACGTCAATGATCAAAAAAAAAAAAAAGAAAAAAAAAAAGGAAAAAAAAAAAAAAAAAGCATTACACGTAAATGCATAAAACGATCCTTCCGTTTCATTCTGTCCAACTCCACATTCGTTTGTGTGTGTCTGTGTGTGTGTGTGTGCGTGTGTGTGTGTATGTGTGTGTGTGTGTGTGTGTGTGTGTGTGTGTGTGTGTGTGTGTGTGTGTGTGTGTGTGTGTGTGTGCGCGCGCGCGCGCGTTTTTGTGCCTAACATAATTTATGTAATCAACATAGTTCTGTTCTTTTAAAGGGAGTCCTGGAAATTTTTTAATCCTTGTTCAAATGGCAAACAAAATATATAACTGGATTAGTTTCAGCTCCCCGAAGCAAACGATGACGGCAATACCACCACCCACCAGCTTCACGCCCCCCACCCCCTCTCCACCTTTGTCCCACCATCTTCCTCCTCTTTTCAGCCCGACCTTGTTCATTGATCATACACTGCCATTCGTACGATCTTCAATGTACAATGAAGAAGAAAAAAAAACACACACAGAGGGGCCTCACTTTCACACGCTCATATGGGCGTTCGGGCTGCACAGAGTAAATTCGCGAGTTCATGGGGGTCGGATTTGTACGGCTCGAACACGTCATCTGTCTGCGCACCCAGCAAATACAAGGAGGGGTTGGAGAACTCCACTTCTCCTCAAGTCGTGACCTACAAAGGTGAACCACCTCTTAATACCCTTTGGGTCATTTCATGTGATTTTCACCTGAACATGACATTCAGGTCAAATTTTCATAGGCCGACGACAAAGTCGGATTTCGTTGAAATGAAAGCGCTACGCTTTCCTTTCACGTCATCACACACGCACACACACATACAAGGAGGGTTGGAGAAATTCAGCCACCCGCGCGTGCGACCATGGTCACAAAGGCACTTAATACATTAAGGACAAGTACAAAAGCCCAAGTTCAAATGTTTACTAATAGTGCAAAAAAAAAAAAAAAAAAAAAAGAAAAAAAAAACACTGTTGCTATGATCGAAAAGACATAGGCCGACGACAAAGTTGGACAACTTTCGTTGAAATGAAAGCTTAAGAGCTACGCTTTCCTTTCACACACACACACACACACACACACACACACACACCTCAATAATTCAGCCACCCGCGCGTGCGACCATGTGGTTGAAACGCAAAGTAGAAACGAAAGCACAAGACACATTAAGGACGGCTTGCCTGACCAACCCTCAAAGTACAAAAGCCCAAGTTCAAATAATGATTTTTTTATGGCGATGACTGGGCAAAGGAGGCATGCACTTTTCTATCCAGGAGTAGATGAAAAAAAAAGCTATGCAACTAAGACAAAACGTATAGCCAAGCCTGCCCACCCCACCCTACCCCTCCTCTATACACACACACACACACTCTCTCTCTCTCTCTCTCAACAACCCCCCCAGTGGTCTCTGCCACCTTAATACGTTTTGACAGTAAGCGGCCGGAGACGCCAGCTGGACGTGACGTGTCATGCGGAAACATTACGGCCAGTGTTGTTGGTGGTGGTGATGGTGGTTGTGAAGGTGGTGGTGGTGGTGCCCACGTCCTCAGCGGAGCTGTTCCTTTGTGGGCCAAAGCCCCCCCCCCCCCCTTCCAACAGTCCCCCCCCCCCTGTCCATGGACTACATACAGCCAGCTGACCATGCAAGCATGGCAACACCTCCACGATTCGCTCTCTTACCCTTGCCTGGCTTGTTCGTGGAGACCTCAGACTTTGGGGTCTGCCAGCAGATAATAAGGTAGGAGGGGGAACACGTCACGCGGAGAAGAATTTTGATAACACCTTAAGAAAGAAAAGAAAGCCCCCCCCCCCCCCCCCCCCCCCCCCCCCCCATCCTCATCCTCATCTCCCTACCCCAATCGTCTCCCTCCTCCCTCTCCCCCTCTCCCCTCCTTTCCTCTCCCTGGTAAACCCGTTTGGCAAGGTGCGGGCGGCATGGCAGGGCAGAATCAGACGGTTATGTTAAGCAGCTCCCCCCCCCCTCCCCCCTCATCCCGTGAGCAAGAAAGAACCGCAGGATTAGGTTCTCAATCGACTGAAGGAACTTGCAATTCATGCATTGGGGATACAACGTCTTCCACTGGGGTGCAGGAACTCGAGGGCACAATGTTGCACACCGGGTTGAAGGGGACGACAAAAGCTCTTGCTTTTCTTTGGGAATCAGCCGGCATTCATGCGTGTGTTAAGTGTGTGTGTGTGTGTGTGTATGTGTGTGTGTGTGTGTGTGTGTGTGTGTGTGTGTGTGTGTGTGTGTGTGTGTGTGTGTGTGTGCGCGCGCGCGCGCGCGGTAGAGAAGAGAGAGAGAGAGAGAGTTTCCATAAGAGAAAAGTGTGTTTTATACCCATTATTATTAGAAAACCAAGGCGTAATCTTACCTGCGGAAAGAATTTTCCGCGGTAGAGATTGAACTGAAATAATTGTCTTAATGCTGAAAGCTTTGCTTCTTTCGCTATCCAGGGCACTTTTTTTTTTTTTTTATCTGAAAGCTTTGCTTCTTTCGCTATCCAGGGCACTTTTTTTTTTTTAATCTGAAAGCTTTGCTTCTTTCGCTATCCAGGGCACTTTTTTTTTTTTTTTTTTTTTTTTAAATCTCAGACGAGTTCCAACCAGAGAAACCCATCTCTTTCTTTTGCTGGTTCCAACAGGTTGAAAACTTTCAAAGGGAGCATACTCTCATGCCGCTGCGTCCTCTGGTGCGAAGGAATCGAGGGCAAAGTTTTGATCAAGCGAGTGTTTGCGTTCGTTAATACTACTGGGGGCGGGAGGTGGGGGTGGGGTTGAAGGGAGGAGGAGGTGGTTAAGTCTTGCCACTCTGATGAAGGAACTAAAAAAAAAATAATGGCGTGCAAACACAGGTGTGTGCATACATGTTCATCTACACCTGCAGTTTACACAATACTCGAACTGCCATAAAATATTCACACAGAAAAAATAAATCAAAACAAGCAAAACGCGAAGTATTAGCTACACAGAACACCACCTTCAGGACAGCATAAAACCTCATTTCACATACCTCGAGGTTAATGCAAGGGATTCAAACACAACTCTCAACCTTGAAGGTCATATATATATATAGCCCACACTATATTTTTTTTCTTATTGAAAAAAAAGAAGGGGGGGGGGGGGGGGGGGGGGGGAGGGCTCTCGGGCTGGGCCTGCATAAAATGTTTGCAGCTATTGCTGTAAATGAACTCTGTTAACAAGGAATGAAACCTTTTTAGAATTAAAGGGATTTCTTCTCGCTCAAGTTTATCCCATGCCGAGTGACCATGCTTTATAAAAAAAAAAAAAAAAAAAAAAAATCTTTTCACATGGGATGGGGGACGCCGGTTCACGCCGCGACAAAGCAATCACGGTTGTCAGTAAGCGATGTCCTGTGAATGTTGGACACAAGCGGCACCAATGAGCACCACTGAAGCAAGTCGTCAGCGGTGCGGGGTATCCTCTGAAAGGTTGCTTTCCGACGGACTTGATCATCGACAGCTTCCAGTGAGCTGTCCGACTGGGCGAACAAGTGGTAGTGGTGTATTCCACTGAGTGAGGGGCCACGGAGTATGAGACTAACAAAAAACACAACAAAAAAAAAAAAAGAAAAAGGTATCTCTTGGGTCTAATTTACTTGCCCCCATCTCACCTCCATGATCTATACAGCTAGACTCCCACTGACAAGGTTAAATATCAAAAGGCTAAAAATGTTTGATCAACGTTTAAAAATATCAAACAACTAAAAAATGCTTTTGCAACCTTTGGTCCTGTCTGTTGCAGTCCTTGATTGAAGTCAATGCCATTTGAAATGGCCTGTACCCATCGTCAACACAGCGCAGGCCTCCAAAGGGTGGTACAGGACTGCTCAAAAGGCAGGTGGAGACAGTGCTTCTCTGGGTCCTCCCCAGCATCTCGGGGGTGTTTCTTTTTCTTCTTCAAACAGCTAAAAAAAAAATGCTTTTGCAACGTTTGATCCTGTCTGTTGCAGTCCTTGATTGAAGTCAATGCCATTTGAAACAGAAATCGCAACATCCTAACGTTTCCGACTTGAAGAGGATGGAGGGGAAGAGAGAACAAGAGGGGCAAGAGGATGGGAATACCATTCATATTGTTCGACTCCATGCAACGATTGAATAAAATATTCTGGTTTGGGAAAAATACATTTTGGAAGGAAAGTTTCTCTCACTACCTTCTCGGTGAGCGAACTCGGCTGACAAACGCGCACTGAATGAATGGAAAGAGGGGGGAGGGGGGGGGGGGGGGGCACAAGCAGAATACAAAGAAGGAAGGAGTGGTACAGAATGTCGTAGAACTGTACGCAAGACTTCCATCCACTCCTCCCTCCCCCACCTCAAAGAACATTAAAATCAAACTGTTGAAAACAATGAACCTGTAACTTTCCATTCCGTTTTGACTTTTTTTTCTTTTATTATTCTTTCTGATGATGAAAATGTCAGATAAAGGATGAAGACAGGGTGTGGTGGGAAGGTGCAGTG
>JADBJO010001490.1:120000-125000 GCA_016801955.1 Conus betulinus
TGTGTGTGTGTGTGTGTGTGTGTGTGTGTGTGTGTGTGTGTGTGTGTGTGTGTGTGTGTGTGTGTGTTCCAAGCAGACATTAAAATCAAAGGAATGGGACTGTTTGGGGGCTTCCACCTGGCGCAAAGACAGGGTCACGGGTGAGTGCAAAGGCTTGAAATGTGAGGTCAACTAAGGGGAAGGTCATATATTCGAAGATTGTATGTGATTTCATCGGTGAAATCCCCCCCCCCCCCCCCCCCCCCCAAACAGGGGAAATAATTGGTGGGGAGTTGTTCTTTTGATCGACAGTCAGTTCAACATTAAATGCAGGCTCAAATTCATGGCAGGCCTCAAAACGCTTACATGGATTATACGGTGTTTTAGTGCCAAAATGCTACTTGTGGCGTGTTGCCAGTGTCAGACAGAAATGAAACCTCTCAGCATCACCTTCATCATCCTCATTGGTCCGCATCAAAGTCTCAGACTCTGCATTCCTTGACGTCGTCCTACGGCTCCTGTGGTGACCTCCCCGGCTGTCTTCTCCACGTCCATGGCCATTGGAATTCATTGGTGTCCAATGCGTCGGTGTCGGCGAGTTTATGAAGACAGAAGCTGGGTGGACGTGGTGTCGTCCTCTGGCGGTGGGGGAGAGGGTAGGGGATGGGGGTGGGGGGTGGGGGGGACAGTCAGTCACTCTGGCTCTGCGACAGAGCAATGACTGCACCATCTTCACTGGTGGGTTGGGCGGGTGTCGTTCTGGGGATGCTGGATCGGAACAGGCATCGTCTGTACGCCACCGAAATGATTCAACGGCGTCTTCTCTGAGCGCAACAAAAGAGACAGGTAAGGAAAGCTCCCCGCCAGCAATCAAGAGCAGGTCTCCCACATTCCCTGTCCACGCTGTCACCGCTCATTCCGTGCACGCATCGGCTTGATCAGCCACCCGCGTATCCACAAATGATCTCACCTCCACCGCCCGCAACTCCAAGACGACCGAAGTGGTTCTCGTCGACTCCACAGATGAACAACAGCATCTTCTCTGTGGTGTGATGCCCTCTGCAGACCTGATGTTGATTGCTCCTTGTAGACCGCTGGTTCTGGGGCTGCGACGGGTCTAGCCTGACAGAGGCTGTGCAGGGGGAAGAGCGGAGGGGGGGGGGGGGGGGGGGGGGGGGGGGGGGGGGGGGGTGGGGGGGGGGGGGGGGGCGGGGGGGGGGGGGGGGGGGTGGGGGGGGGGGGGGGGTGGGTAGGAAAGAGCGGTTAGGAACACAAGCCACTGAGGACATGTAGAGGAAAAGACAAAACAATACAAAACAAAACATAAAACAAAGGGGGGAAAAAGTAAAAAAAACAAAAAAAACAAAAACATACACTATGTCTGAGAGTTTTGGTATCGCAAGAAGGGCAAAATTCAGAGCTGTGATTAAACAGATAGCGAATAAAAATCAACTGGCATTTCAATATTTGATTCTCGACAGACAACAAAATCGAATCATGAAAGGTAGAATAACTAATAAAAATAATGATCATTTATGGGGCCTGATCTCACATAAGTCCTAAGCGCTTACAAATACAGAAAAGATGAAAGAAAACATAAATGAAACCAATAAGATAAATATTGCAGTAAGTACCAAGCACCCACAAACAAAAGTGCACATTGGCACACACACACACACACACACACACACACACACACACACACACACACACACACACACACACACACACGATCCCATACACACTGTCTCACAACAACGCACACAACGGCATGCACGGACACATACACACATGCGCGCGCGTGCGCGCACATACACACACACAAGTCAAACACACGCACGCACACACTCTCTCTCTCACACACACACACACACACACACACACACACACACACACACACACACACACACACACACACACACACACACACACACACACACACACACACAGTCGCAGAATTAATTTGATAGGGAAGGGGAAGAAAGAGAAACTGCTATTGATAGGGGAAGAGAGTTGTTTTAAGAGATGCCTTGAAGGAAATTGAGAGTTTGAACTACGCAAAGATATATGGAGTTTCTTCCACGAAACCGGACCCTGAAAAGAAAGAAAGAAAGAAAGAAAAAAAAAAAAAAAACGATCGCCATAGGTTTTAGTTTGAAATCGAGGAGTTTTTTTTAAGCAGAGTGTTGTCGGAAAAAGAAGGTGCTGGGGAGGACCCAGAGAAGCACTGAAGGCAGGTGGAGACAGTGCTTCTCTGGGTCCTCCCCAGCACCTTCGGGTGTTTCTTTTTCTTGAAATCGAAGATTTTTAAGCAGAGTGTTGTCGGAAGAAGAACGCCGCTGCCTAGAAGGAACATGGAGGTGAAGGAGATCAGAAAGGTAGGAAGGAGCTATGCCATTCAAAGATTTAAAGCAGAGTAAGCATAGTTTTTAGTCTATTCGTTTTTCAACAGGCAGCCAGTGAAGAGAAAAAAGTAAGGGAGTGACATGAGAAGATCTGGGTTGTCTAAGAATCAAACGAGCAGCATTGTTTTGCACTTTCTGGAGACAACTGAGAAGATCTGGGGATAGCCAGCAAGAAGAAAATGACAGTAATCAAGTCTTGATAGAATGAATGAAGGCAGAAACAAGGGTTTTTGTGGGCATCAACAGAGAGAAGATGTCGCACAGAAGAACCAATGCGGCGAAGCTCAAAGTAACAGACACGGCGGACTGTGAAACATGTTGCTGGAAGGAAAGTGCTGAGTCAAGGGTAACACCTAAATTCCGTGCAGATGAAGATGTCTGAAAAGGCAATTTTCCAATTTGATAGAGTTTGGGATACAGTCAGATGAAAGAAGTCTTTTGGGTGCAAAGAAGATCATTCAGTTTTTTTCATTGTTGAGCTGAAGTTTTGTTAACTGTCATCCAAGATTTTATGTCCATGATACACGACTGTGTGTGTTGGACTGCAGAAGGCAGCTGAGAGATATCGCTGGATATGTAAATTTGATTGTCATCTGAAAAGCACTGGTGCAACAATGTCGGAGATTGGATGGGTGTAGAGGAAAAGGGAGGGGGCCCAAGACGGATCCCTGGGGAACTCCGTACTGGAGGATAGCTGGTTGAGAGGAGAAACCATTAACAGAGACAAGCTGAGTTCGATCAGATAGATAAGACTGAAACCATGACAGTGCTTTATCAGAAATGTCGAAAGTTTCGTGCAGACGAGACAAAAGAATTGAGTGATCAATGTGTCAAAAGCAGCAGATAAGTCAAGAAGAGAGAGCAGAGATACTTGATTATCATCGAGGGCCAATGAGAGAGATCGTTCACAATTTTCAGGAGAGCAGTTTCTGTATTGTGGCCAGAGCGGTAAGCAGACTACAAAGGGTAGAGGAGGTTTTTGCAGTGTAGGTGATTGTGAAGTTGAAGAAGGACAATCTTTTCAATGAGTTTAGAAAGAAAGGGTAAATTAGAAACAGACCTGTAGTTTTTTAAGATTATCAGCATCAAGGGAGGGCTTTTTTTTTTTTTAAAGTAAAGGTCTAACAACTGCAGTTTTGAATACAGAAGGAAAACAGGCTCAGAGCGTAGGGATTCATTCACAAGTGCGGTAATATATGGCATCAAATCATCAATGACAAAAGACAACAGAGAAGATGGCACTGGATCTAAAACACTTATCTTGATGAGAGTTTTCATGATCACTTCTTTAACATCAGAATCAGATACAGGTTCAAAGGCAGACATCAGAGAGTCACAGAACGAATCATGGTGAACGTCAGGGGCTGGCACAGCTTGGGAGTCAAGGTTGGAATGAATAGTTCTTCTTTTTTACAGACTGAGGAACTGATGAAGGGAGTGGAGAGGATCTGGTTCAGCCCATTATGGTGTCTGTCACTTTGAACAGTTGCTTGGATGTAGTGCATGCGAGGATTTGAGCATTGTAGAATGTGGTCTTTGCTTGCTGTACACTTGTGTTGACGATTTTGTTTGCAAGTTGTAATATTTGTTTTTGGACGATCAAACCAGTCTTTAACCACTGTCTCTCCGTTCTTCTTCTTTCACGTTTGGCGTCACGTACTCGGGGGGCCCACTGCTGGAAACCATAGGGAGGGCGGACGTGTAGACACCTTGCGTCGGGTCGATGGGCCGTGGCGATCCAAGACGTCGAGGAGAAGCTTGTTGAACGTCTCATGTGTAGGAGAGGTCATGGACTGAAGACTGGACACCAAGTCAGCTCTGAGGGCTTCGAGGTCGACGGCAGCAATGTTGCGTGCCTCAACATGCCGATGAAGGGAACGAAGAAGGGTGATATGCAGCTTGGCCAGGATGAAGCAGTGGTCGGAAGTGAGGGTCAGACTGGTGGACACAGACTCTACAATGTCGTCAGCAAGGTGGACAATCCAATCAAGGATGTGGCCAGATTTGTGTGGGTGGAGAGAGGTTACAGACTGCTTGAGACGGACGGAAGGAAGGGGAGGGGGGGGGGGGGGGGGGGAGGGGAGTGGAGATGAAAAGGTCATCCGAGAACATGGCCGGCTATCACATACGTGTACATGACAGTAGAAAACACTGATCTTTCACAACACCGAAGACTTGTAATCATCCGACTTCTCGTTGGTGCACAGTTTTGAAAGTGGCCGGAACATGACATCACAGAGAAAACAAAGTCTTCACTGGTATTACAAGAATCTGATAGTAGACACGGCTCTCACAGAAGGAATATTCACGAAATTTCTCTTCTGAAAAAATCAGCAACCAATGATTCTGTAAAATAAGGATATATACGTAAAACTTGAATTCCACCTTCTGTGCACTCATAACATGAAGATTGAACAGGAACTTGACTTATTTGCAAAATGCGTCACAATTCTCAGTATGTTGACATAGACACATTTCATGTTCTTTGCGCGCGCGCGCGCGCGCGCGCGCGCACACACACACACACACACACACACACACACACACACACACACACACACGCGCGCGCGCGCACAAACACACATACACACACGCTCACACACACTCTCTCTCTCT
>JADBJO010001490.1:135000-140000 GCA_016801955.1 Conus betulinus
TCCACCTGCCGTTACTCCACCATATTAGGGCAAACATCTTTATTCTGGTTGACAGTCTGATGCGCATGCGGATCCGGCTCAAAAGCGGATCCAAGATCCGTTCAGTCTCGGCTGAGGCCTGCGCTCTTCCTAACGTCCTTGATTTCTGTGTGTGTGTGTGTGTGTGTGTGTGTGTGTGTGTGTGTGTGTGTGTGTGTGTGTGTGTGTGTGTGCGTGCGTGTCTGTGTGTGTGTGTGTGTGTGTGTGTGTGTGTGTGTGTGTGTGTGTGTGTGTGTGTGTGTGTGTGTGTGTGTGTGTGTGTGTGTGTGTGTGTGTGTGTGCTCATTCTGTCTCCTTTGGCTAAACACAGAAAGCTGACAGAGCGTTTTTGAGCCACTAGTTAACAAACAATTCACTTCTGAAAAAAGAGAGAAAGAAAAATCACTTCTTTTACCAATTCTTTCTTTCAGGTGGCACAAAAAAAAAAAAAAAAAAAAAAAAAAAAAACCGCGGAAGAAGATCAAGAAAAGAAAGAAATCATAGACGCAGAGCCAGAAGGGATCTTACATATGTTCCTGCCACTCTGCCCATCCCCTCGTCAGCTTTCCTATACAAACCAACCAACCAACCAACCAACCAACCAACAGACTGACGAGAGGTGAAGAAACCCATGAAAGTGTACAGGACTGATCCGCACTGATGCTATCCAACCCGATTTTCTCTGTGATATTGGTCATTACAGGCCACGGCGACAAGCGCGCGGTGCCCATATCGGCTAGCTATCCGAAAGATCGATAGCGGTGTCGAAATACTGCACTGCACTTGCTGATGATGCTGCACTATTGCGACATGCTGTTTGCATTTGGAAGAACTATAGTGACGGCAGGTACAATACTTGACAACTGATACGTAGTGATTCTGTGAGTATTGTGCTGAAACCCGGAATATCATGACTTTCTTTCGGCACAAATTAGCACTAAACTGTGTGGGGAGACTGGGTAAGTATACACAGACTTTTCTTCATGCATCCACCATCAACACCTCTCTCTCTCTTGCTCGCTCTTCCTTTGTTGCACTGCCCCCCCCCCCCCCCCACACACACACACATATATATACACACACAAGTACATATATCTCTATCTGTGTGTGTGTGTGTGTGTGTGTGTGTGTGTGTGTGTGTGTGTGTGTGTGTGTGTGTGTGTGTGTGTACCAATTCTCGTGATGTCACGATTGGGACGGCGCGGAGGGAGGGAGGAGTCTACATTAAAACACGCTGGAATGAGGCAATATGGCAGGGACTTTGCAAGCTGAAAACTGAACGCAATGAAATTAATTTACTTGTGATAGAAAGACAGTTCAGTCTTAAAAAAAACAATGTGTTCGATTTCTTTTCTTCGATTCGTCTTACTCCCCCCCCCTGCCCCCCCCTCTGTTTCCCCCCCCCCCCCCCCCCCCTTTTTCCCTCATTTTTTTTTTTTTTTTTACTTTTCGGACAACGAACATTTCTGGGTCAAGACGTCTTTCTTGCTTGACATCCACCTTATTAAAACGTCTTCCTGTGGTTACCACTTCATGTGACAGTCAGTGTGTGAGTGTTTGAGTGTGTGTGTGTGTGTGTGTGTGGGGGGGGGGGGGGGGGGGGGGGGGGGGGGAGGAGAGGGGGGGTGGTAGCGCAACTTCAGTAACTCAATCAGCCTGGCCCCTCTCGTTTCATTAACGCCCCCCTCTGCCACCACCATCTGTCCCTCTCCCTACTACCAACAAGCAATGATGGCGGTATGGTGAGGAGGAGGAGGAGGAGGAGGAGGAGGAGGAGGAAGCGGTCACTCGCCTGTCTCTGCCTGTCCGGAGGTCCATTCTATATGACCGTGGCGTGAATGCCCCCAAGCGCCCTCCCCCCCCCCCTCCCCCCCCCCCCCCCCCCCCCCCCCCCCCCGGCCACCTCTTTCGTCCTCTACCTGTGATGAAGTGTCTGCGGCAGGGGTCGGCTCCTAGAGGTACCTCCTGCCTTTCCTTTCCTCCCCTACAACTGTGTGTCTGTGAGGTGATGTAGGTGACATGACCAGGTTACAACCTCCATCTGTGCTAAGCCCTCACACAGGGGCGGGGGGAGAGGGGGGTGGCTTTGGGTCCATTTGTGTGTGGGGAGGCGGAGGGCGGGGTGGGGAGGAGTGGAAGGGGGGTAGGCGGGTGGAGAGGGAGGGGATGAAGACAGAGCGGATGTTGTGCAAGGGTATTAGATCCTGATGCTCTCTCTCTCTCTCTCTCTCTCTCTCTCTCTCTCTGTGAAATCGGAGTCACTGAATAGCGATGGCGTGGATGATCCTAGTTGGCCTCCGGCAACACAGTTAACCAGAGGGAAGGAAAGATAGTGACATAATGAAGGTCAATCTTCGGAACTATTTTGCTATCTTCTTGCTTACCTGGCCGCCAGTCGTGCACACACACACACCACACACACACACACACACACACACACACACACACACACACACACAACACACTCTCTCTCTCAAATCGAACCATTTTATAGACATTTCCTCTAAGATAGATGTAACCACAACATCCCCCTCATACAAACGTCCCACCCCCTGGTCGGCCATGATCGACGAATGCTCAAAGACAATGAGAACGCTGACACAGTCATTCATTTTAACCTCATTGTCACGACATCATCCAGGGTGAGGGGGTGAGGGAGTGGGGGGGGGGGGGGGGGGGTGTCGAGAAAAAAAGAATTGAACTTCTAACTCATTACACCCTGATCTCATAGCTGTCTCAGTTTCCACGACCGCCCCCCCCCCCCCTCATCTCCCCCCCCCCCCCATCCCCCCCCCCCCCCCCCCTTGCCCACATCTCTGCCCGAGGTTATTAAGTGAGGTCAGTGTCGGCGGGTTATGTGGGCAAGGATGGAGCAGGCAGGCAACCGATACTTCTCGACAACAATGACGAGCCTTTTAGTTATAGAAGAAAGTTTCACTTGGCATCCAGTCCGAATAGGGCCCCGGCGCTTCAGTCTGACCAACACCTGGATGGTCAAGTTTCACACCACATGGCGCGCTCCGGAGGAAGAGCTCACGCACGCCGGCTCCGCGGGCTGAGCAATTAGGGGCTTAGTAGGTGGTGTCCTCCTGCCTATGTTAGACCAGAACAGGCAACCACTACTTAACACCAGCGAAGCGACTCGGCAGCAGCGCAGTGTCTCCCTCCGGTGGGATGCCTGCCTCTTGACGACTTTGACAGTGACTGCTCCTTGTGGATTGCCGCATTAGCCAGGGGGGCTGCGGCGGGCCGGGATGTGGCTGTGGCTGTGGCCGAGGACAGGCGGGGGTCGGACAGGGGGTGGGTGGAATGAGCGGTGTGGGTGCAATGCCACTGAGGTGGCAACAGAAGATGGGACACAAAAAGCAAAAAAAAAAAAAAAAAAAAAAAAAAAAAGTTTCACACCACATACCAATGGGGGAATTTTCAATTCTCGTAGAATTTCAGCCCGTCTTCCTGGCCCCATCTGTTACGTTTTCATCTTTTGATTTGTAAACAGTTTCTAATTTACCAGTTTATTTAAAATGCTTATGCCCCTTGCATTGAATGCTCTTGTTTGACTTTTTTTTTCTTTGGAGACACTTTCCAAACGTGCAGAAGAAGTTAATCGATTTTGGAGTTTTGTTTTGCTTACACGAAAGAGTTTTTCATCAGCAGGTAACCAGGACCCCAGCACTCTGATGAATGGTAGGGCGAAACACCGGCGCCTTCTGGTCCCGCTGACCGCCACAGAACACCCGAGGACGAAGGATTACTTCTTGTGCCCCCTTCCCCCCATGAACGTATATCTGTTTTTTAAAGCGATGTAGTTTAACTTGGAGGGAATGTTGATGTGTGACCTGGGTCACAGTCAGATGAGATGAGGGTTTGGATAAAGGCTTGGGTCTGTTGGGGATTAGGAACAAGCAAGGTCAGGCTTTCCGGGGTGGTTGAGTTTTCCGGTTCTCTAAATCAAATTTCAGTTCTACTAAAATTCGTACATACGAAAATCTTTGTCATCTCTAATGCATAAACAACCCTCCCCACGAAAACAAAACAAACACACACACATACACACACACACGCGCGCGCGCGCACACACACACACGCACACACACACACACACACACACACACACACACACAGTCCTATATAGAAGAATGGGGTAGATTTGTACATGTTTACTGGTCGGCGACATACGGACATCATGAACCTACGGCACGCACACCTGGAAAACGAACCCGGCAACTGACCCCGCTGGGCGAGCTGACCACGAAAGGTTAATAACACTGGGCAACAACGGGTCCTGCTGTGGCGACTACGGAGAAGAAGAAAAAAAAAAAACCAACAACAACCCCAAGTCGACCTTATCCAGCAGAGCCCAAACAGCAGTTTGTCAGTCTTGAGTAGCGTCCAGAGTGAGTTTGACCACTGTCCAGTATTAGTTTGAGTAGTGTCCGGTGTCCGGCTCAGCGCTGCGTGTCCTGCCAAGCTCATAGACATGCCCCCCAGCAGGGGGGGGGGTGGGGGGGGGGGGGGGGGGGTGAGGAAGGCGGTGTGACCAGCTGACACCCCCTGACGGCTGCAAACAGCGAGGTGTAGAACGACCCGCCTTGCAAGTGGGCAAGCTATTAGCGAGGCTGGCAGGGAAGCGGCATAAAACTCACCCACTGGACACTCGGGGGACGGGGGGGGGGGGACAAAGGACCTCGGCCGCCGGAGGACCCTCAGAGGACGGTGTGAGTTTCTCTCCTGCTCGTAGCTCCATGATGGATGCGCGCGCGGGGGTGTGGAGGGGACGGGAGGGGTTGTCAATGAGGCGGAAGGGATAGAGCAGAGAGGGGGGGGGGGGGGGGGGGGGGGTCCCCTGCCGCGTGACCAGGCAAGACGACAACTCCTCTCCGAGACACGCACCATGTTATGGCCCATGTTAAACCCGCTGCGCTTTTTTTCCGCCGACTTGTCCCGCCTGGCCTGGCCTTTCTTCCCGCGCGACCAGTCGT
>JADBJO010001490.1:147500-170000 GCA_016801955.1 Conus betulinus
GCAGTGTCAGTGTCTTGTAATCTATGCTTTGAAGTTTTGTTTCTCCAAACATTTCGGCTCGATGAAAAACACATCTTGCCATATGTTATTCTTAGACCTTATCAGAAGACGACACAGATCAACCAGCGTGGACAGGTCTTGTCCTCATGTTTGTTTGTCTACAATTTTCAGAAAATTTAAAGTCCTTGTCGCTTATCTCAATAGAAGATTTATATGCTGATGCTGAAATGATTCCGAAGCGAGGAAAACTCCTGATAATTCAGTTGACGTCTTATACTGGAGAGCAGTACTGGAGTGACTATAGGGATCGTTTTTGAAGGGTTAGAATCATTGGTAAAAAGAGCAAGACTAATTTTCTTCTGAGAATAAATGTAATCCAAGTTCTTGTTCTTGCTTTGAATTTCTCTTTTTTTTCTCTTCTCTTTCTCTTTTGCAAACATTTAACAAAATACATGTTTTAGACAGGTCAGTTGTGTTTTTAAGTGAACCCAGAAATGTCACACGTTGTTGTATGCTTTATCTATCTGACTATCTATCTATCTATCTATTTAGATATAAATAAATAGATAGATAGACGTGTGCGTGCGTGCGTGCATGCGTGTGCTTGCGCGCGCGCGTATGTGTGTGTGTGTGTGTGTGTGTGTGTGTGTGTGTGTGTGAAACATTGCTGACACGCGTTTACGTCTAGCCAACTGTTTCTTTAAGGTGGTGAATAGTTTGACTAAAGCTTAGCCGTTGGTCACCCTGAGCAAAATCAAGCATTTTTACTGGTATCCGCTTTCAGTATGAGGTACTGCTGGCTTTTTGGTACGAGACATACATAGTTTTCCCACGACATTGTACCCCACGTATAATTCTTTCCAAAAGCTTACATGTGATGTGAATGCTACAGATTTATATTTGTTTATATCCGTAAAACGTTTTCCTTGTCTTTGAATTAAATCGATGTGGTGGAGGGGGAAAGGTGAGGAGTGTGTGTGTGTGTGTGTGTGTGTGTGTGTGTGTGTGTGTGTGTGTGTGTGTGTGTGTGTGTGCGTTTGTGCGCACGTGCGCGCGCGCGCGCGCCTGTGTGTGCGTGTGTATGTGTGAGTGTGTGTGCTTGCGTGCGTGCGTGCGTGCGTGCGTGTGTGTGTGTGTGTGTGTGTGTGTGTGTGTGTGTGTGTGTGTGTGTGTGTGTGTGTGTGCGTGCGTGCGTGTGTGTTTTTTCGCGCATGAATGTGTGCGTGTCTGCTAATCGGATAGAAAGATGACTGCATTCGGTTGTATATGCAGGAGAGGGCTGGGTGGAGAAACGGGGCGCCGTGGGGGTGGGGTGAAGGAAAGGGTTTGTTGGGTGGTGGCTGTGGCAGAGGATGCATGGTGATAGGGGTGGGAGGTGGAGGGGGAAGGGGCGCGGGGACGACTGCTTGCGTGTTATGACATTGAAGCTTTCTTGTGTTGTGATCTGTACAAATGTATTCATGTCGAGTGTTCCATCGTTATAAAGTGCTCAAAGGCCTCTGTTGGTAACTAGGAACTGCATAAGTGCACATTCTCATGATACTGCCACTGCTGCTGCTGCTGCTGCTGGTTTCCTTGATTGACTTCGAAAACAATGTCCAGAAGATATATATTTTCAAGGCGAAGCAAAGATACAGATCACATATGCCCTACAGGCAAAGATGCACAACTATAAACCGTCCAGAGAAGAGCGGCTTGCTTCGTCCTAGGCGAGTTTTAAAGTGAGGTGACTGCAGCGGAAATGAAAACAATTTTAAAAGGATGTAAAGTAACTCCGCCAGCCAACACAGACAAACAAATTACAAGACAAAACGCGACGCGTTTCGACCTCGTGGGTCTTCTTCAGGCAAGATAAACAACATTCAGGACAATGAAAACGAAGGACTTATTTTTCTTGAATTCGCCGCAAGATGTTTCAACGCCCATCATCCACTGGATTGGAGAAGATAAGTGATTGCTTGTTCTTCGTTTTCATTGTCCTAGATGTCCTTCATCTTGCCTATAAACAAACAAACAAACAAACAAACACAACAAAACATGAGGTCGAAACGCGCCGTGTTTTGTCTTGTATTTTGTTTGTCCATGTTAACCGGCGGAGTTGCTTTCAATTCCTTTTAAAGATTTGTTTCAGTTTCCGCCTGCAGCCTCCTCGCTTTGAAAGAAACTGTTAAAATAGGATCGTTTTGCGATTTGACTTTGGAACTTTGATGCCCTTTCTGACCCGGCACAAATAAGGGTAGATAACCACTGCATAGACTGGAACATGGTGTCTCAAGAACACTTTGTGGATAAGTAAGATATATATGATCTATCAATGTTTAAGATGTATCGCCACCATTACACCTTCTTTGGCTTATTCATCACGTTTTTTTTTTTTTCCATCATTAAACGAATCGGTCGATCCAGTCGACATGTTCGGCTTGATTCTGTATTAAAAGCATACGTATTGCCAGCCGCCGTGGCGAAGTGGTTAGCGTCGCGGACTCCCTGCTGGGAAGTCGTGGGTTCGATTCCTATCAGAGTCATGTGGGATTTTTCTGCCCCCGACCCGCTCCTACCCAGAGTTGAGTTTGCTGCGGACTCAGTTGGGAAGACTGGGACCACACAGTCGAGTTTCATCCACTTAATGGATGCGTCTCTGAGAGTGTTGCTCAAATTTCCTGACCAACACTGCAGGTGTCTGTATCTCTCGGGCCTGGTTGACGCCGGGATATGTTATGAAAGGAAGCGTAGAGTACAGCCCTGTCATGCAGTCTGAGACTGGAATTGAAATCCGTAGCATTATCTTTATCATCTTCATTATCATCGATCAGCATAAAAAGTCTCAAATTCTGTAGCCCGTCATGCTCTCTGCTCTCATGGTGACCTCAGTATCGATGTCCTCTCCACGTCTGTGGCCTTGGTTTGATTCCATCGGAGCTACGGGTATCGGCGAGTCCATGGGGGCTGTCGTTGGACGGACGTGGTGGCGCCCTCCGGAGGGAGAGCCCACTCACACTGGCTCCGCGACTAAGCAATTATTGTCGTCAGTAGGAGGCTTAGCAGGTGGTGTCCTGCGTATGTAAGATCAGAACAGGTGCCACTGAACACCAGTGACTCGGCAGCAGTGCAGTGTCTCCTCCGGTGGGTTGCCTCTTGACGACTTGACATTGACTGTTTCCTGTGGATTGCCGGTGCCGTGGCTGCGGCGGGACTGACCGGGCTGCGGCTGTGGATGGGGTGTCGGAATGAGCGGCGTGGGCGCACTGCTACTGAGGTGGCACAGAAGACAGGACAGCAAAAATAGAAAGAAAAAAAAAGTATGCATATCAGTGTCCTATATCGTACGTACATTGCCGTTCATGCAGTTTCTGTGTTACGTCGTACTACAGTGCTTTTATGTTATTCATTGATGAGTGTAGACAATAATGTCAATTCTATAAGCGTTTATATTATTAATTCATGAATGTGGACAATCATATCATATCAGCTTTACGAGCTCCTATATGTTATTCGCTGATGAACTTAGAAAGTCATGTCAGTTCTATTACCTTTTCTGTTGTTCATTGATGAATGTAGACAGTCATGTCAGTTTTTACTGAACAATGTTGAAATCTAAGACTGCATTGTGGTTGTTAGATATGAGGTCAGATGGACGTGATTCTGAACATTCAAACATGTAAAAAAACCATTCCCTGAATTCGATGAGATTGATGATATTCCGTGAATTGATTTATTGTATAGTTGACATTGAGATCTGCCAAGCTGTATCTACACCTTTTTAGCCTGGGTCGAGAGGGGGTTTTGTGTACTGGTACTGATAAAAGAAGCAGCTGACCCCAAATAGACCAAAAATGATTGTAACAATGCACGCGAGAGAGAGAGAGAGAGAGAGAGAGAGAGAGAGAGAGAGAGAGAGAGAGAGAGAGAGGACATAAAATCTTTATTTATGAGGATGTAACATCTTCGGTGGCTTACATATTGCCCTCACCCATGAGGATAAAACTATCGATGAGAGAGAGAGAGAGAGAGAGAGAGAGAGAGAGAGAGAGAGAGAGAGAGAGAGAGAGAGAGAGACAGACAGACAGAGAGAGAGAAGAGAGAGAGAGAGACAGAGACAGACAGAGAGAGAGACAGACAGACAGATAGCCACACAGATATACAGAGAGAGAGAGACAGATAGACAGACAGACAGACAGACAGAGACAGAGAGAGAGAGAGAGAGAGAGAGAGAGAGAGAGAGAGAGTGAGTGAGTGAGGGAGACAGAGACAGAGAGACAGACAGAGAGAGACAGACGGACAGACACGGCAAAATCTTTATTTACGAGGTTGTAACATAGGTAGCAATGGCTTCTGTAGGCACAGTGTCCTCACCCACGAGCGTGAAACAATTAATGAGAGAGAGAGAGAGAGAGAGAGAGAGAGAGAGAGAGAGAGAGAGAGAGAGAGAGACGTACAGACAGACAGACAGACAGACAGACAGGCAGATCAGACAAATTCTTTATTTACGAGATTGTAACATAAGCTGCAAAGGCTTTTGTTGGCATAGTGTCCTCACCCACGAGCGTAAAACAATTGATAAGAGAGAGAGAGAGAGAGAGAGAGAGAGAGAGAGAGAGAGAGAGAGAGAGAGAGAGAGAGAGAGAGAGAAAGAGAGACGTACATACAAACAGAGAGAGAGAGAGACAGACAGACAGACAGACGAAACGTACATACACAGACAGACGACAGAGAGGGAGGGAGGTCGTGCATACATTTGCATTGTGTTCTGTGGCACAGGCTCCTTTTCATAGCAGATGACTCTACGTGAAGAGGTTTTTTTTTCCACAGCACAGCGCTACCACTGGATCTATGTATCTGTTAGCACGTGCTAATACTGGATCTATGTATCTGTTAGCACGTGCTACTACTGGATCTACGTATCTGTTAGCGCGTGTTTTGTTTACCGAACACAGTGGATTTTTTTTTTTCAGTGCTCGCTTTTACATACACTATACTTGTTTAACAGTCAGACGGACTGAGACACTGATGAGAACTCATAAGGCCATTTAAAAAAAATTTTTTTTACTCATAAGGTCATTAGTGTATCAGTGATGGTGTAGTCTCACGAAATCGTCAGGCCTAACTCACACTTTGTGTGAGTGGAGGCCTGGTTCACTTCAGGATGTCATATGTTCGCATACTGAAGCATTCCATCCGAACCGAAAGACTGCTGATCATCGGAAATAACCGTGATCTATGTCATTCATGTTTTGTCCTTGTCCAGTGCTTTTAATTTCATTTTTTTTTTTCTAAAAACAAAATAGTCATCAGTCAAGTTTCTTAGTGCCTAGTATGTTGAAAGCAAAGATGGCGGTTGTTTGACGTCAGTCGTGGTTGCTGTTTTTATTTTTATTATTTTTTTTTTTTTACTCCAACATCCTATTTTTCTACATCAAAATAAATTCTTCTAACATTTTTTTCCTTTCTTTTTAGGGTGGGGCCTCTATTCTTCTCTGTTTTTCCTATCCCCCCCCCCCCCCCCCCCCCCCCCCCAAGTAACCACAACTTTCGCGCTTTATGCGAGTGTGCATGTTCTATTACTACTGGAAGATAACGGATTTTTTTTTTTTTTGGTCTACAGAACTGTGCCAGAAGCAAGGCTCTTGTCACAGTGGGCTCTTTTATCTCCGTGACGTGCTTGCTGCACCCAGGACCTCGGTGTAATGATGCCTCACTCAGAGACAACACTGAAACCACAACACCACATCCAGCGGCGGACAGAGGGGGTACCATAGATACATCTTGACTGAACAGCAGCGTGCACAAATGTTGCCAGTAACATAACATGTCGATGGTCATCTTGAGCAACATCAGAATCTGTTATCTTCATTGTTTGATGCAGCCGTCAGTACCATTATCGGCCTCCTCGTCCGAAAGGAAATGTGTACAGACCTCGGAACGAAAAAAAGCAATCACTCCAAAAGTTCCCTACAGCCTCTCTGGTTTCATGAAGACAGGGTTCTTTGCAAAGATTGGGATGGCACGAAAAGAGAATAGGGACAGAAACGAAAGAGGGAACTGGGGGGAGGGGGAGGGGAGGGGAGTGGGGGAGATGTGTAATAAGGGGGGGGTAGGGGGGAAGGCGGAGGAAGTGAGAGCACTTTCCTACCCCCCCCCCCCCCATCCCTCTGTCCCCCTTCTCTGCCCCCGTACTACTACTATCTCTGTCCCGAACGCCACAGTTGGTCAAGCCGTTGATTACAAACCAGACAATAGACACAGACTATGACCACCCGTGATGAGATCATCATCATCATCATCATCATCATCATCATCTCTCTCTCTATCTCTCTCTCTCTCTCTCTCTCTCTCTCTCTCACTCACACACACACACACACACACACACACACACACACACTCCAGTCTGTCCTGAACAGAGAGAACCAAGGGGTGCCCACTTGAAGCAAGACGATCCTCTCTCTCTCTCTTCTCTCTCCTCTCTCCTTCTCTCCCTTCCCTGCTCCCTCCCCCCCCCCCCTCTCTCTCTCTATCTCCAGTCTGCCCTAAACAGAGAGAACCAAGGGGTGCCCCACTTGAATCAAGACGATCACCAGCCAGGAAGCGCCATGACGCCTGGCGAAGAGATTGGCCATATGCCGGATGAAAGGCCAGGCTGGAAAGGTGGTGTGCCCGCCGCTTCCCTCCCCCCCCCACCCCCCACCCCTACCCCGAACTGGGCCTGTGTCTGAAGGCTTTGTGGGAGACTCTGGAGAGCCTCTCCAGGCTTTCTACGGATCACACTCGATCGGTGTGGAAGGAACGGTTGGGAGGTCTGAAACGTTCAGATCGTCTCCGCTGAATGATGCTCGACTCGTTTCGTCAGGGGAGAGTACTAGTTTCAAAAGCTTTGAATTGCAACTTTTCCTGTCATGGGAGACTACTAGTTTCAAAAGCTTTGAAAAACATCTTTTTCAAGTGAAACTTTTTTTTTTTTTTCATATCACTTGTTCTGTATCTATCTTTTTCTGTCGTTTCTTCTTTCTTATTTTTTTTTTTTTAAAGTTAAAAGAACGACAATGCGTGCTCTTCTTTGTGCTAATTTGAAACATCATCTTTTATCTCTTGCACTATGTCTATTTTTCTGTCGTTTCTTCTTCTTTCTCACTTTTTCTCTGTAGTTTTAAACAATGACGTTGCCTGCTTTTCATTGTTGGAGCTACTGATCAGGAAACACTGCTTTGTAATAAGGATTCATTTCCAGTGATCAGTATGATCCTTCAGCACTGCTAACAGCAAGCTCACACACACACACACACACACACACACACACACACACACACACACACACACACACACGCACGCACGCACGCACACACACACACACACGCACACACACACACACACACACACACGCACAGGCACTCCCACACACCACCACACCCACTACCTTTTCCTCTAACAATTCTTGCAAAGTCAGTGTCGTCATAACAGAAAAATTGCGCACACTTATGCTGAGCGAATAAGCGATAATGCAGCGTTTGTTAATGTGTATGTATGTGTGTTCGTGCGTAGACGTGTACTGTCTAACCATCAGCCGTTACTTTACGACTGTTTCGCTACAGGTTTCATCTCCACATGCAGGAAGCAGAGAGGGAGAAACCAAATGGTCAGAAGTCAGCGGTTTTCCACGCCAAAAACAAAAAGGAGAGTAAAGAGATGTCTATTAACAGAGTTACAGAAATGAGAGTAAAGAGCGGTCAGTGACAGAGTTACAGAAAGGTGTGTAAAGATGTGTCCATAAAACAGAGTTACAGCAAAGGGACAAAAAAAAAAGGATGTCCAGTAACAGAGTTACAGCAAGGAGAGAAAAGAGAATGTCCAGTAACAGAGTTACAGCAAGGAGAGGAAAAGGATGTCCAGTAAGAACAGAGTTACAGCAATGAGAGGAAAAGGATGTCCAGTAACAACAGAGTTACAGCAAGGAGAGGAAAAGGATGTCCAGTAACAACAGAGTTACAGCAAGGAGAGGAAAAGGTTGTCCAGTAAGAACAGAGTTACAGCAAGGAGAGGAAAAGGTTGTCCAGTAAGAACAGAGTTACAGCAAGGAGAGGAAAAGGATGTCCAGTAAGAACAGAGTTACAGCAAGGAGAGGAAAAGGATATCCAGTAAGAACACAGAGTTACAGCAAGGAGAGGAAAAGGATATCCAGTAACAGAGTTACAGCAAGGGAGAGGAAAAGGATGTCCAGTAACAGAGTTACAGCAAGGAGAGGAAAAGGATGTCCAGTAACAGAGTTACAGCAAGGAAGGAAAAGGATATCCAGGTAACAGAGTTACAGCAAGGAGAGGAAAAGGATGTCCAGTAAGAACAGAGTTACAGCAATGATAGGAAAAGGATGTCCAGTAAGAACAGAGTTACAGCAAGGAGAGGAAAAGGATGTCCAGTAACAACAGAGTTACAGCAAGGAGAGGAAAAGGTTGTCCAGTAAGAACAGAGTTACAGCAAGGAGAGGAAAAGGTTGTCCAGTAAGAACAGAGTTACAGCAAGGAGAGGAAAAGGATGTCCAGTAAGAACAGAGTTACAGCAAGGGAGAGGAAAAGGATATCCAGTAAGAAACAGAGTTACAGCAAGGAGAGGAAAAGGATGTCCAGTAAGAACAGAGTTTACAGCAAGGAGAGGAAAAGGATGTCCAGTAACAGAGTTACAGCAAGGAGAGGAAAAGGATGTCCAGTAACAGAGTTACAGCAAGGAGAGGAAAAGGATATCCAGGTAACAGAGTTACAGCAAGGAGAGGAAAAGGATATCCAGTAAGAACAGAGTTACGGCAAGGAGAGGAAAAGGATATCCAGTAAGAACAGAGTTACGGCAAGGAGAGGAAAAGGATATCCAGTAACAGAGTTACAGCAAGGAGAGGAAAAGGATGCCCAGTAAGAACAGAGTTACAGCAAGGAGGGGAAAAGGATGTCCAGTAACAACAGAGTTACAGCAAGGAGAGGAAAGGATATCCAGTAACAGAGTTACAGCAAGGAGAGAGGAAAAGGATATCCAGTAAGAACAGAGTTACAGCAAGGAGAGGAAAAGGATGTCCAGTCACAGAGTTACAGCAAGGACAGGAAAAAGGATGTCCAGTAACAGAGTTACAGCAAGGAGGAGAGGAAAAGGATATCCAGTCACAGAGTTACAGCAAGGACAGGGAAAAGGATGTCCAGTAACAGAGTTACAGCAAGGAGAGGAAAAGGATGTCCAATAACAGAGTTACAGCAAGGAGAGGAAAAGGATATCCAGGTAACAGAGTTACAAAAAGGAGAGTGACCAGACGCCCCATCAACAGAGTTTCAGGAATGATAAAAACAAAAAGAAAGCTGTCCGTCGAGTGAGTTATCGAGAGAAGACAAAAAGGAATGTCCATTAACAGAGTTACAGAAAAAGAAAGTATGTCCATTATCACAATTACACAAAGGAGAGTAACAGAATGCCCGTTTACGGTCGCAGAAAGGAGAATGAAAGTTTGTCCATCGAAAGGAGAGTAAAGAGATGCCCATCAACAGATCAAAGGGAGTAAACAAAAATCCGTTAACAGAATGACAGAAAAGTGAGTAAAAAGTAAAAGGTGTTAACTGATGTAATCTTTACGGTTAGCTCTTTGTCGTCAGTAATATGGCCCCTCACGGTCGGTTAAGCTATAAGCAACATATCAGATTTGATGTCGTTGCCTTTTTTGTTTTGTTTTGAACTGTTAATCTGCATAAAACCATCAATACTAACGTCAACTATTTTGGATTTCATAGAGAGCAAGAAAAGACAGACGGGGAGGTGGGATCGTGGTAAAACGCAAACTTCGAAACATGATCATAACAGAACCAGGCAGTGTGTGAAACACAAATAAAAAAAAAATGTATGAAGTTGTTTAATAACCTAGATCCATTTGATTTTTTTAAGCCTGTAAATAAGGGAAGAACCTGAACTTACTTTTTTCCAAGTCCAGAGAAACTGACATCGCTTCCTGGAAAACCAGCTGGTACAGCAGTTGTAAAGCGACCTCAGACTCCCGCCTCCAGCCACAGGAAAGAAAGTGCATTGTGCTTGTTTGCCGATTGTCCATTCATTGGCTGTTATCGCCCCTGATGCCCAAGGAGGAAATCGCATCAAAATTTCATGGCTAGTTTCTCCTGCTTTGTCCCACGGCCTGGCAGACGACAGAGAGAGACAGCCTCCCCCTATCCGATAGGTGGCGCGATAAAGAAGCCAGAGCTGAAAAGCGCCTTAACTGTACGTGCGGTGAAAATGACAGACCTCCGCTGGCTGCCGGGGCTGACTTTGATCAATTTAATCAGGCTCTCTCTCTCTCTCTCTTGCTAACTGAATACGCTTTTCACTTGGGGGGCATGGGGAAAAAGGGGGTTCGAAAATTGTAATGCAACACAAACTAGAAAGGAGACGAATAAGCTGCCGTTTCTCTCTCTCTCTCTCTCTCTCTCTCTCTCTCTCTCTCTCTCTCTGTGAGTGAGTGTGTGTGTGTGTGTGTGTGTGTGTGTGTGTGTGTGTGTGTGTGTGTGTGTGTGTGTGTGTGTGTGTGTGTGTGTGTGTGTGTGTGTGTGTGTGTGTGTGTGTGTGTGTGTGTGTGTGTGTGTGTGTGTGTGTGTGTGTGTGTGTGTGTGTGTGTGTGTGTGTGTGTGTGTGTGTGTGTGTGTGTGTGTGTACGTGCAGGTGTGTGCGTGTGTGTGTGAGTATGTGTGTGTGTGTGTGTGTGTGTTGTGTGTGTGCGCGCGCGCGTGCGTGCGTGCGTGCGTGCGTGCGTGTGTGTGTGTGTGTGTGTGTGTGTGTGTGTGTGTGTGTGTGTGTGAATACTAACAGAACTGATGGAAACGATAGGGAACAGAGATAGAGTTATACTTTCAATAAAATGTGGGCCACGACGCTGCGAAATCTTCAATGGTGTTAGCCAGCTAAGGATTAGTAGAGACTTTTAAATCACGAGGTTAGATATGACCTCGCACCATTCACACTGCGTTTTAAGAAAAGTGAAAAAAAAAAAAAAAAAGCAAAGAAGAAGAAAAGATACACCCGAAAGTGAGGGCAGGACCCAGAGAAGTACTATTCTCAACTTGACTTGTAAAACATTTCTTATATGCCGTGAATCGAAATCTATCAACGCGAATTCAGATGAGCTTTGAATGAATACATACTGACAATTGAAGTGACTACTAGATTTGTTTCATCTTGTACCTTCATCATCGGTCGTTCTCACGTTCACTGCTGTCTCTGAGTGGGTTTTTCCCTGTCAAAACTGTTGTAACTGTGCCGTGCATGCTACCTCCACCTTTTATTCTGGGAGAAAATGCGTGGTTTAATTTCATACCTCACACACTTGGTACGGCTCCCGTAGTCGGCTGGGCTTGAAACAACATGATTTGCTCTGTCCAGCCAGACAAAGAAAAGGCGGAGGGGTGAACGGGATAACAACAATGAACAGATTTCAAACATAAAGGAGATGATACTTTGGTCATTACGAAAGTCTTTCATAATCCAGGTAAACGCATTTGATAATGATAATAATGATGATGATGATGATGATAATAATAAATAATAATAATATAAGCCAGAAAAAGATCAACAGCCAGAGAGACGGGCAGACTGATCAACGGGCAGACAGATGGACAAACATGCAGATGAACAGGTAAATAGAGACTGTGTGTGTGTGTGTGTGTGTGTGTGTGTGTGTGTGTGTGTGTGTGTGTGTGTGTGTGTGTGTGTGTGTGTGTGTGTGTGTGTGTGTGTGTGTGTGTGTGTGTGTGTACGCGCGCGCTGGTGCGTGTGCAGAATGTATGTGTGTTGTTGGTGGTATCCAAAAACGTCAAATGATAGACAAAACGTGTTATTATTCCCTGTGTTTTATATTCTAACATGTCAAACAGCGATCTGACAATCTTTTTTTTTTTTCTAAAAAAAAAAAAAAAAAAAAAAAACGGAACAAAGCCAAACAACCTTTACAATAACAGTTCAAAACAGCGTCTTTAATGAGAGACTGGGCTGACTTTATCGGCGGTAATTCCAATAAGAAACCAATTTCAAAAAGCGAAAATAATATACTGAGCGCAACGTAAAGAACAGACAGACAGACAGTCACCGACTTTTGATTCAAACACAGCCCAGTCCGATCATTGCAATCTCTCTCCAAAAGAGAGAGCTCGTCCTTTTAAAACTCGCGTGTTCGTGCCTCGTTCGAGTTATCAAGCATACTCTTTCACGAAAGATGCCATTTTTTTTTTTGAGTTGGCAATTAAAGATTTAAAGGAAAACCATGGTATCTGGGCAGCGGGAGCAATTCGTCATCTCCCTCACAGCATGGGGCCTTTACAATGCCCCCTCCATCATAAGACACCGCGCGAGCTGGCCTCCCCGACCTCGCGAGAAGCAGCGAGAAGCGACGACAACAGACGCCGAGGTCATATGACTCTTGAACGGGTCAGATCATTGGGTGAGAAAATCACCGTTGGTGGAGAGCTTGATGACATGGTCCCAGCTTGCCCCAGCCCCATACCCAGCTCTTTTCACGCGCGACGTGAGTCGGACGCCAACTGTAAATTACTGTCATCTCGCGCAGAACTAATTCGCTACATGGGACAGCGGGGCCCTGGAGGACACAGGGAGGAAGGGGCCCCTGTGAAGAGCCGGGGGTGATCCTGATGTTTTGGCGGAGTAAAAACAGGGCGGGGGTGGAGGGAGAGAGCCGGGGTTTGTCGCTCATTACGGACAATTGAGTCCACCCTTTGCAGGCTGTGTGTTTCTTTTGCCCGTGCCTCAACGCTCGGCTGCACCGCCCTATGCTGCCTTTGTCGGCCTCCACCCCCCCAAGCCAGTAAAGAACGCGGAGACTGCTGAAGATCACCGCAGGTCTGTCATCCTCATTCATGTCAGCCGAGCTTCAAGCTCCTGACTTTCGAAATCCAGTAGCCTTGGGCGACATCTTCGTAGTCTGAGTAAAATTGCGAATAGCAAGCACAACATTAATCATTGCTTCCGTTCCATCTACTGAGGTGTTTCATGGTGTCCCATTTTTTCCCTCAAGGACAAAATAGAACCCGTCTTATCACCATCTCCATTGCAAGTTATTCGTCTTTCTTTCTTTTCCTCCTGTTTTAATGGATATTACTGAAGTTGAAGAAGATCTATCCAGGAATAAGACCGAAGGTACAGTCAAAGAAATCGGAGTGAATGGCAAAGACAAAGAAACAAGACTGAAAAGGGCAAACAAAGGATTGAGACTCCAGGGGGTAACCAAAGACATGAGACTGGGGAAGACAGACAAGGGGGGGGGGGGGGGGGGGGGGGGGGGCGCAGGACAGACAAGCGAAAACAATGGGATTCAAAGGGATATATACTTATATCCTGAATGGGGACAAAGGGGGGCGGACGAATGAATCGTGTTGAAAGAGACAGGCAAGGAGATGGGAATGAAGGGGCAGATAAGGCATGCGATTGAACGAGACAAAACACAAGAAGGGCACTGAGGGAGACAAAATATGAAATAGGATTGAAGACAAAAAAAATGAGACTGAGGGAGGCATACAAAAGAATGGTACTGAGGGAGACAGACAAAGGAATGGGACTGAAGAAGACAGACAAAGAAGTGGGACTGAAGGGGACAGACAAAGGAATGGGACTGAAGGGAACAGACAAAGGAATGGGACTGAAGAGGACAAAGGAATGGGACTGAAGAGGACAGACAAAAGGAATGGGACTGAAGGGAACCGACAAAGGAATGGGACTGAAGAGGACAAAGAAATGGGACTGAAGAGGACAAAGGAATGGGACTGAGGAGGACAGACAAAGAAATAGGACTGAAAGGAACAGACAAAGGAATGAAACTGAAGAGGACAAAGAAATAGGACTGAAGAAGATGACAGACAAAGGAATGGGACTGAGAGAAGAGGAAAGAAAAATGGAACTGGAGAGGACAGAGGAATGGAACTGACTGAAATGGACTGAGGAGGACAGACAAAGAAATAGGACTGGAGGGAAACAGATAAAGGAATGGGACTGAAGAAAACAGACAAAAGAATGGGACTGAAGAGGGCAGACAGAAAGGAATGGACTGAAGAGGACAGACAAAGGAATGGGACTGAAGAGGACAGACAAAGGAATGGGACTGAAGAGGAAAGAAAAATGGAACTGGAGAGGACAGAGAAATGGAACTGAAGGGGACAGATAAATGAAACTGAAGAGAGGACAGACAAAGGAATGGGACTGAAGAGGACAGACAAAGGAATGGGACTGAAGAGGAAAGAAAAATGGAACTGGAGAGGACAGAGAAATGGAACTGAAGGGGACAGATAAATGGAACTGAAGAGGACAGGAAAAGGAATGGCATTGAACGGGAGAGACTAAAGAATGAACATGAAGGGGACAGACCAGAGAAATGAAATTGACGTGGACAAAGAAATGAGACTGTTAGGGCCAGACAACTGAATGAGACTAAAAGGGGCCAGACAACTGAATGGCACTAAAAGGGGCCAGACAACTGAATGGCACTAAAAGGGGACAGACAACTGAATGGGACTATACGAGACAGACAACCGAATGAGACTGAAGGGGACAGACAACTGAATGGGACTATATGGGACAGACAACTGAATGGGACTGAAGGGGACAGACAACTGAATGGGACTGAAAGGGGACAGACAACTGAATGGGACTATATGGGACAGACAACTGAATGGGATTATACGGGACAGACAACTGAATGGGACTATATGGGACAGACAACTGAATGGGACTGAAGGGGACAGACAACTGAATGGGACTGAAAGGGGACAGACAACTGAATGGGACTATACGGGACAGACAACTGAATAGGATTATACGGACAGACAACTGAATGGGACTGAGGAGGACCGACAACTGAATGGGACTGAAGGGGGCAGACAACTGAATGGCACTAAAAGGGGACAGACAACTGAATGGCACTAAAAGGGACAGACAACTGAATGGGACTGAATGGGACAGACAACTGAATGGGGACTATATGGGGAGACACTGAATGGGACTGAAGAGGACAGACAAAGGAATGGGACTGAAGAGGACAGACAACTGAATGGGACTATATGGGAGACAACTGAATGGGACTGAAGGGGACAGAGACAACTGAATGGGACTGAAGAGGACAGACAACTGAATGGGACTATACGGGACAGACAACCGAATGAGACTGAAGGGGACAGACAACTGAATGGGACTGAAGGGGACAGACAACTGAATGGGACTATACGGGACAGACAACTGAATGGGACTGAAGGGGACAGACAACTGAATGGGACTATACGGGACACAGACACTGAATGGGACTATACGGGACAGACAACTGAAATGGGACTATACGGGACAGACAACCGAATGAGACTGAAGGGGACAGACAACTGAATGGGGACTGAAGGGGATAGACAACTGAATGGGACTATACGGGACAGACAACCGAATGGGACTGAAGGGGACAGACAACCGAATGGGACTGAAGGGGACAGACAAACTGAATGGGACTGAAGGGGACAGACAACTGAATGGGACTGAAGGGGGCAGACAAACTGAATGGGACTGAAGGGGACAGACAACTGAATGGGACTATACGGGACAGACAACCGAATGGGACTGAAGGGGGCAGACAACTGAATGGGACTGAAGAGGACAGACAACTGAATGGGACTGTTAGGGACAAACAACTGAATGGGACTGAAGAGGACAGACAACTGAATGGGACTATACGGGACAGACAACCGAATGGGACTGAAGGGGGCAGACAACTGAATGGGACTGAAGAGGACAGACAACTGAATGGGACTGTTAGGGACAAACAACTGAATGGGGACTGAAGAGGACAGAGACAACTGAATGGGACTGTTAGGGACAAACAACTGAATGGGACTGAAGAGGACAAACAACTGAATGGGACTGAAGGGGACAGGCAACTGAACTGGGACTGAAGAGGACAGACAACTGAATGGGACTGTTAGGGACAAACAACTGAATGGGACTGAAGAGGACAAACAACTGAATGGGACTGAAGGGGACAGGCAACTGAATGGGACTGAAGGGGACAGACAACTGAATGATGAACTGACTGAAGGGGACAGACAACTGAATGGGACTATACGGACAGACAACTGAATGAGACTGAAGGGGACAGACAACTGAATGAGACTAAAACGAGAAAAGACAACAACAAGAACAAGAACAAGAACAAGAACAACAACACAACAACAACAACAACAACAACAAAAACCGGGCAGACTAAAGAATGGGAGATAAGGGAACAAAGTAAAGGAGCTGATAGAACATGGGACTCCAGGGAATTTAGGAATACAACGAAAGGGACACATTAAAGAATGGAACTGAAGTTAACAGAGCAGAGGAACAGGGCCGAAGGGGCACAGAGAAAGGAATATGATGGGAGGGGGACAGAGAAAGGAGTATGACGGGAGGGGACAGAGAAAGGAGTATGACGGGAGGGAACAGAGAAGGGAATATGATGGGAGGGGACAGAGAAAGGAGTATGACGGGAGGGGACAGAGAAAGGAGTATGATGGGAGGGGACAGAGAAAGGAGTATGACGGGAGGGGACAGAGAAAGGAGTGTGACGGGAGGGGACAGAGAAAGGAGTGTGACGGGAGGGAACAGAGAAGGGAGTATGACGGGAAGGAACAAAGAAAGGAGTATGACTGGAGGGAACAGAGAAGGGAGTATGACGGGAGGGAACAGAGAAAGGAGTATGACGGGAGGGAACAGAGAAAGGAGTATGACGGGAGGGAACAGAGAAAGGAGTATGACGGGAGGGGACACAGGAGTATGACGGAAGGGGTCAGAGAAGGGGTGCATGACAAAAGGGAACAGAGAAAGAAGTATGACGGGAGAGGACAGAGAAGGAAGTATGACGGGAGGGGACAGAGAAGGGTGTATGACAGAATGGAACAGAGAAAGGAGAATGACGGGAGAGGACAGAGAAGGAAGTATGACGGGAGGGGACAGAGAAGGGTGCATGACAAAAGGGAACAGAGAAAGAAGTATGACGGGAGAGAGGACAGAGAAGGAAGTATGACGGGAGGGAACAGAGAAAGGAGTATGACGGGAGAGAGGACAGAGAAGGGAGTATGACGGAGAGGGACAAAGAAGGGAGTGACGGCAGGGAACAGGGAAGGGAGTATGACGGGTGGGGACACAGGAGTATGACGGGAGGGGACAACGAAGGGAGTATGACGGGAGGGAACAGAGAAAGGAGTATGACTGGAGGGAACAGGGAAGGGAGTATTACGGGGGGGGACACAGGAGTATGACGGGGGGGGGGGGGGGGGGGGGGGGGGGGGGGGGACAAAGAAGGGAGTATAACGGGAGGGGACAGAGAAGGGAGTATGACGGGAGGGGACAGAGAAGGGAGTGTGACAGGAGGGGACAGAGAAGGGAGAATGACGGGAGGGAACAGAGAAGGGAGTATGACGGGAGGGGACAGAGAAGGGAGTATGGCGGGAGGGAACAGAGAAAGGAGTATGACGGGAAGGAACAGAGAAGGGAGTATGACGGGAGGGGACAGAGAAGGGAGTATGGCGGGAGGGAACAGGTAAGGGAGTGTGACAGGAGGGAACAGAGAACGGAGTGAGGACTGAAGAGAAGAGTCGAGAGAATGGAACTGGATTCCACAGAGAAAATTCACGGTGGACTTACAAGAGTGTCGAATTTGGCTGGAACAAAACGGGAGAGAGGAACAACAGACGGGACTAGAACTACCGAGGACAGAGAAGGGAGTGGAGGCGACAGGGCATTGCAGACGGGCGAGGTCAGAGGGCGCCCACATCACGTGATGTGGGCCAGATCCCCAGACACAAACACGGTCCTGTTCCGATTTTCTGGCATGTGAATCATTGAACTTGACGCTGACAGCATGCGCTAGGGGAGGTGGGGGGGTACTTTTCTTTGATTGGTTTAAACTGGTTTCTTCTTCTTCTTCTCCTTCGAATTTACACTTTATTTGTGTGTGTGTGTGTGTGTGTGTGTGTGTGTGTGTGTGTGTGTGAAAGAGAGAGAGAGAGAGAGAGAGACAGAGAGAGAGAGAGAGACAGAGACAGAGAGAGAGACACACAGACAGATACAGAGACATACAGACAGACAGACAGACAGATAGACAGAGACAGACAGACACACAGACAGACAGAGACAGAGACAGGGAGATTTTGATACTTTGATATCTTATTGTCATTACCAAAGAGGTCTTTTTGAAAAAAAAAAAAAAAAAAAAAGGGGGGGGGGGGGGGGGGGGGGGGGGGGTCATTTACTTCTTCCTTTCATCGCTAACCAATAAGAACCCAATCATTCCCAGTGTGAAATCAAATCAAAGGTTTTAACAGAGACACACACAAAATCGGAACATCTCCGGAACATGTCCTCGCTTCACATGAGTAAACACAGTAGTAACGCCAGAGAGAGAGAGAGAGAGAGAGAGAGAGAGAGAGAGAGAGAGAGAGAGAGAGAGAGAGAGTCAGGGATGGGGGGGGGGGGGGGGTGTTAGGAGGGAGGGAACTGTTGCCTTGCTGTCGCTGGAAGCTCATTCAGTCAACGCCATATCAAGGGCAGGCACTCCAGTCCTGGAGAACCTAAGGACTTTAAAAAAAAGTGGTTGGACCACAGCGTTTTGTTCTCTCTCTCGCCTCCTGAACGCTTCAGGTCGTTAGAGGGAAGCTCCTATTTAGGCCGTGTTAGGAGTAGGAAAAAAAAAAAAAAGACTGAAGTGGGAGGGTTGAACAAGCAAGTTCAAGGCCACAAAAGAGACCAGGTGGAAAAACATAAGCTTGGTGGTCGGGGCTCATAGGGAGTCCACGCCCTCTGTCTCTCTCTCCTCAGTCTGAGCTAACAAAGCCAGGGCCGGGGGTGTAGCAGCCACTTCAAACGTCACGCGTTTACGCCCTTTGGGCAGTGTCTGCAGGGAGGTATTGATGACCTGTCAGTCCCCCCCCCCCCCCCCCCCCCCCCCCCCCCGCATCACCCTACTGCAGGCTGCTGGAGAGCTGACTGACAAGACTGCCCGCCTTCAGCCTCGTCCCCCTCCTCTCCCCCCTCCTATCCCACACACACACACACACGTAGCTCCTCCAGATTGTGTGTCTTGACTGTGCAACAACAAGAAGGGGGTGTTTCCCATCACACAGTGCCACAAGAGTTTGTGTTGCTCCATGTCAGGGTGTGGTGGGGGTAGGGGTGGGGATTGGGGGGGGGGGGGGAGAATCTTAGGATGTTGAACCCTTTCTATCGTAGTCGTTGTTTTGTTCATGACACTCTTCCCCCATACTACGCCGCCTACTGACTGTGCATCTCTTGAAAGCAAAGCGCTCCCTCTTATTCTGTTTCTGTCTGTCTGTCTCTGTCTGTCTGTCTGTCTGTCTGTCTCCCCCTCTCTCTCTCTCTCTCTCTATATATATATATATATACATACATATGTATACATACATATGTATGTGTATATGTGTGTGTGTGTGTGTGTGTGTGTGTGTGTGTGTGTGTGTGTGTGTGTGTGTGTGTGTGTGTGTGCGCACACACATATCCTGTTGAATAATCTAGTATTGGAGGAAAACAAGTGCAGGGCTAAATTTTCCCGTCATTATATTAATGACTTGGCAAAGATTTAAAAAAAAGGGGGAGTGGGGGTGGAGGGGGAAGGGGGAGGAACGGGGGAAGAAAGGAAATGCGAACGATAAATCAGGGAGATATTTTGTGCGTGCGTGCGTGTGTGCGTGCGTGCTTGCGTGCGTGCGTGCGTGCGCGCGCGCGCGCGTGTGTGTGTGTGTGTGTGTGTGTGTGTGTGTGTTCAGTACAAGAGAAGGTAAGAAGAAGAGAAGAGTAAAGTAAAACAAATTCGCGTATAAGTATTATCGGAACGTAATCAAAACTATAAAGAAAAATGAATAACACAAAAGAAGCGCGATAACCAGCTGATACCCCTAGGTACTATATAACTGCTTAACAGCAATAGAATCTTCAGAATCTTCGCACTCACATCACATCTAAAGAAAGTGACAAAAACAACACGGTACACTTAATATGCTCAGAAGAAAAAAACATCCTAAGCCTCCTGTCAATCTTTTGGCCCCTCTTTCTCTACACTGCTGTAATTCAAACAAAGACGAAAACAAGAAACAAAAACAAAAAACAAACACAAAAAAAGGCACACGCGCGCACGCTCGTACACACACACACACACACACACACACACACACACACACACACACACACACACACACACACACACACACACAAACACACGCGCGCGCGCGCGCGCACTGTGTGTGTGAGTGTGTGTGTGTGTGTGTGTGTGTGTGTGTGTGTGTGTGTGTGTGTGTGTGTGTGTGTGAGAGAGAGAGAAACGAAACGAAACGAAATTTTATTTTACCAGGATAATAGGATAAGTATATAAATACTTTTTTCCACCCAGTCCTGGGGGACACATACACACACTCAAATATGTACAGAATAACCAATTTATTAATTCGCTATATACAACTGAAGTCAATATCATTGACAAAATATGAGAACTAGCAATACTATAAATGCATCAGGGGAGGGGGGGGGAGGTTGGAAAAGGGGGGGGGGAGGCAGAGAGGGAAAGTGGAGGAGAGAGAGAGAGAGAGAGAGAGAGAGAGAGAGAGAGAGAGAGAGAGAGAGAGAGAGAGAGACAGACAGACAGACAGACAGACAGACAGACAGACTGGGGTAACCCCTCGAACACTGCACAAGTATTGGTTTTTGCTCCCACAGCGTGCGTTGGGGGCACAGCGACGAGTCCATTTGTCATGTAACAGGCCGAAGAAAGGGGGGGGGGGGGGGGGGGGGGGGGGGGGGAGGGAGGGGGGAGAAGCATCTGCTGGTCTAGAAGAAGCGCGCCTCTCCGCTTACCAAATCTGTGCTAAGGGGGGCAACCCCACCCACCTCACCCCCACCTTCCCTGTATGCTGACGAAGGGGAGAGCACCCTGGGACACTTTGCCCTCCGCCCCGCAGCAAGAGCCGGCTTGTGAAGGAGTTGGATCAGCGTGGGCCAGATGTGGCCAGGACCATCTCACATTGTCCCCTCCCCACGACAGGGACTCGCGCGCGCCTGGCGCGCCGCTGGGGGTCCATTATTTAATGCAACATGGGCAGTTTGGTCATTTTCTTGGGTAATTTAATTGTCATCGCAAGCATTGTGCGCTGTCCAATTTATGCAAACGAGCGCGCGCTCTGGGGGGGATGGGTTGTCGGGGGGCAGCGTTGGCAGGAGAAATCTAACCAATTAAGCGGAGGGCTCTTCCGCCCCGCCCCCCCAGATGTTAGCGCTCTGGCACCAAGGTGGGAAGGTCGCCTTGCTAGTGTCTTGTATTAGTTGTTTTGCATGGCACCAATTCACGGACGTTGACAACGAGTCCTACACATAGGGCAGCATCGTCAAATTTGGCTAACTTCCATTGTCTACGCATTGCAGTTCTTCGCAGAAATGGAGTTGTTCCACAGCGCAAACTAATGTTCTTCCGGCGAGTTGTTCAAAATCTTGCAGTGGTTCATCAGCATTATGATTAGCCCAGTGTAACGTCAAAGTGAATTCGAAAATCCAGTTTTACTACCATTAATAATTTCATCATCTTTATTCACATCAGCATCAAGATAACCATCTGTAACTGATCATGATTATGATAATAATTGTAATCATAGTTTGTTTTTTTCTTTATCATGACAATATTTTCAGTTTCATAAACGTTTTACGAATTACGAATCTGGTATTTTGAGAAATATGATTTCTCAGCAAAATGGAAGATAGTAAAAACGGTAAGCTCAGACGGACAAAACCACATTTTCCTCATGAGTGAAATCCAGACTAAATGTATTTGAGATCCGGCGTAGTGAAAGATCGTCTTGAAGCTGTAGTTGTCATACCGGAAGATGATGTCTTTATGAACGTGTACAATCTGCCTACAGTAATAGTATACCAGTTTGTAGCGCATTTGTGAAGAGAAACTTGCTACTTTCAGGTGGCAGCCGTGACTGAACTTAGAAATACAAAGGTCACTTAAAAGCGTAACGCCTTCGGACAGTCGCACCAAGGGACAAGTTTGAATCTGCCTGCAGTTGTACACACACACACACACACACACACACCACATGCACACACACACACACACACACACACACACACACACACACACACACACACACACACACACCACATGCACATACACATACACACCCACACACACACTTGGCTTTTTGGTTTTTTTTTTTTTTTCTATTTTCTTTTTTTTGCTCTTATTTTTGTTTTCTATTTGTATTCTTTTCTTCCTTTTGATTGGTTCGTCGTTCTTCTTCTTCTTCTTCTTCTTCTCTCTCTCTCTCTCTCTCTCTCTCTCTCTCTCTCTCTCTCTCTCTCTTGTTTATTTTGTCAGATTTTTCGCTTCCTTTCTTTGTGTTTATTTCTTCCATCCGTTCCTTTTGTTTTCATTCATTGATTCTTTCTTTCTTCTTCTTCTTCTTCTTC
>JADBJO010001490.1:172500-225000 GCA_016801955.1 Conus betulinus
AGAGAGAGAGAGAGAGAGAGAGAGAGAGAGAGAGAGAGAGAGAGTTTTGAAGCTTAAAAGTATTTATAAAAGTTTGGATTAAGAAAACCATTCAGACTCCCACAGACGACAAGAAATGGATGGCTACAACAACAAAAGCGGTGGAAAGACCCAAAACCGGCAATGAAGATGAACGAGCTGTGAACAGAAAACACACACCAACTCGGGACTGACTAATGAATGACGTGAAGACTAGAGAAGACACGAGGACGGGGCAGGGGCGGTGGGTGTGGACGAGGAGGAGGGAAAACAACAGTAGGTACCGCCAAGGCTCAGACACCCAGCAGAGACCCGCCTCCCCCCAGACAGCTGGCTGCGTGTCGATTGTGCCAATTAGGATTCCATACCTCACACCCCCACGTCGTCACGTTTCATCCTCACACAAAATCCCCCAGCGCCAGCCAGCCTCCCCACCCCCCCCCCCCCCCCAACCCTACCCCCACCACAAATTTCCCTCCAGCCAACTGGTCCAGTTGGGCACCACCACTCGCTGCGCCCCACCTCCACACACTCACACACACACACACACACACACACACACACACACACACACACACACACACACACACACACTCAAGAGGGAGTCAGAGAGAGCGAAAGCAGGCCAGCGCTAATGGAGGAGGAGAGAAAAGAAGCTAATTCTGGCACAGAGGCGGCACCTTCTGAACAGCTACGTCCTGGAGGGCTGAGATGCCCATTTCCTTTCAAGTGACTTCGGGGGTCAAGTCCTTGACGTTTGTTCGCTGTGTGCAAGGAAGTGACTGTGTGCAAGGAAGTATGGAGGGGGGGGGGGGGGGGGACAATGAAGCTAATCCAGTTCTTTGACGGCAGTCTTCACCGCGGAGTTAAACCTCTGGCCAAGCTCTCGTCGTCCTGGGATGGGGCGGATCTGTTTTTTTTTGGGGAGGCGCCGAGCCGAGCTATCGATCTCGCGCGTGGTTAGTCACGATCACGATATTTTAACGTCTGCATCCATCGCGGGTAGTATGGCTGATCTGATGAGGTCATCCATCCTGGAAGAGCAAGGCGTTCTGACTGCGAAGCGGATGCTCTACCAACTGAGCCAAGCAAAGACATTGACACGTGTGTTTAGTTGACATTGAGGTTTAACCTCACACTGCTCAAAGGTGAGTTGACCAGACAGGATGACCATGCTAGGGGAGGAGGAGGGGGTGGGTGCGTGGGGTGATAGCTGTTTGCGGATAATGGCAGAGAAGGTGAGGGGGGGGGGGGGGGGGGGGGGGGGGGGGGGGAAGGAGGCGGGGGGGGAGAAGACAGAGGTCAGAGGACTTACTTGACTCTATCCAATAAATACAACCACCAGAACGGCATCTCGGTTAAAACGGCAATGTTTATGCTGGGCGCCAGCGGGATTTGAACTCGCAGTATGTGAATGCCAACTCTGCGCCCTGCCTCTTAGTCAGCCTGGCGCTCACGCGCGCGTGCACGGAATGCCGTCTGTGGGGCGCTCTACGCTGCCAACAGAACCGTATCCTTACAGCAGTCCCACATTGAGCATTTTGCTTTTATTTTCAGCAATTTTTGTCGGTTAATCACAAAGAGGGGTAGTATAATTCATGCACTGAGTAAGGAATTCACCGCAAAGAAAGTATCTTTTTAAAACAAAATGCGATTTCTGTACTGAAATAGAATAATGCATCCTCCCGCCTCCTTCTATTGAATGAATGAATGCACACCAAAGTATCGTCTGCTTTACACGCGTTCAGTGAGAATTGGGTCAGTCTGGTTACTATGAGGGAAACAAGAGAGAGAGAGAGAGAGAGAGAGAGAGAGAGAGAGAGAGAGAGAGAGAGAGAGAGAGAGAGAGAGAGAGCATGCTGATAACAAAGCATCTTCAGCGCGTGGGAATTTTCCAGATGAGCTAGCTGGAACTGGTGTGATGGACAACACGTGCCATGCGCGCGTCTGCAGGCTGCATCTGCAGGGAGTGTGCATTGCTGTTAGCTTACGGTCAGCTGTGAGCGTAGGGGGCCCACAGCCGCCCTTGATCAAAGTGGCCATGATTGTGCCGTTCCTTTGATTAAAGTGGCCATGATTGTGCCGTTCCTTTTGATCAAAGTGGCCATGATTGTGCCGTTCCTTTGATCAAAGTGGCCATGATTGTGCCGTTCCTTTGATCAAAGTGGCCATGATTGTGCCGTTCCTTTGATCAAAGTGGCCATGACTGTGCCGGTCCTTTGATCAAAGTGGCCATGACTGTGCCGGTCCTTTGATTAAAGTGGCCATGATTGTAACGTCCCTTCATCAAAGTGGCCATGATTGTGCCGTTCGTTTGATCAAAGTGGCCATGACTGTGCCGGTCCTTTGATCAAAGTGGCCATGACTGTGCCGGTCCTTTGATTAAAGTGGCCATGATTGTAACGTCCCTTGATCAAAGTGGCCATGATTGTGCCGTTCCTTTGATCAAAGTGGCCATGACTGTGCCGGTCCTTTGATCAAAGTGGCCATGATTGTGCCGTTCCCTTGATTAAAGTGGCCATGATTGTAACGTCCCTTGATCAAAGTGGCCATGATTGTGCCGTTCCTTTGATCATAGTGGCCATGGTTATACCGTTCCCTTGATCAAGACCTATACAAAGAAAAATAGATGCAGTAGGTTAACAACGATGGATGGATCAATCAATAGACGGCTATAAATTTCTATATCTAGATACAAATGGATGCAAGAAAATTATTAAAGAATGAGAAACTGATAAAGAAAAAAAAACAGATACAGAAAAAGAAATTGAAAGATATATAGTGATGCAGAAAGAAGTAAGATATATATAAAGGAAAAAGCTGTAGGAAGGGTAGGGAGGGGGGGGGGGGGGGGGGGACGAAGAAAGAATACTTGTTAAAAAAAAGGTTAGATAAAGACAGCAGAAGAGATAGGGAGGAAAAATATATTGAAAGATAAACAAACATTGAAACAAAAACAGATTGAAAAATTGATATGGGAAAAAAAGTAGATAAAAAGAAAAACAGATGAAGAAAGATCATAAAAGAAAATTAGAAATAGAAAGACAAAAAAAGGATAAGAAAAGAAAAAGAAAAAAAAAAAAGATGGAAAGAAGAAGGCGAGGAAGAAAGGAAGAAAAGTAGGAAGGCAGAAAAACAACAAAAACAAGCGCATAATGGCCATGATAGCTGGCATAATTTACATAGAAAGTAATGGAGTTTGAAACACTGACTTCTATTCGACTGCATTTGTTGTTGTCTCTTCAGATGAAGAGTGACAAGCAAGTGTAATTAGTTAGTGAAATGTTGTTTAGCCCACCCATGAACACAATACCTACATTGTGAAAAATACCACAAATGTTATTTTCATCGCGTTAAAAAAAAAACATCTTGACTATATACATATAGGACTAATTTAATTCATTTTCAGCAGTCATTTTTTTCGCAGGCTTTCTGATGTGTGTGTGTGTGTGTGTGTGTGTGTGTGTGTGCGTGCGTGCGTGCGTGCGTGCGTGCGTGCGTGCGTGCGTGTGTGTGTGTGCGTGCGTATGATACTATTACAGAATGATTACTCAGACCTTGGATATAGATAACAGTTGTCTCACATTTGGAGTTGCAAACATCCAGACAATAGGACAACTTCATTGTAAAGAGATTTCTATTAAAACACTCAAGCACTCAGTAAAGAAAATCAATGACCGAACTATCTCTCTCTCTCTCTCTCTCTCTCTCTCTCTCTCTCTCTCTCTCTCTCTCTCAGTCAGGCAGTCAGTTAAAAATGTGTGATGCACAAGGTTAAAAGAATTGGAGCAATACTTGGACAGCCCTACTGATGAATATCAACCGCAGGGAAATTGACAGAGATCAGCGAATCACCTCATCCGAGGTTTATACAGAAATTCAAATCAGACGAAAAACAACGAAACAAGTAACGGTATTGGTAATATTGCTTATAGTCCAGCCGACGGGCAAAGGGTCATATCAAGGCTGTCAGCGCGCTGAAATCAACTTAACAAGTAATTCAAAAAAACAACAACAACAACAACAAAAAAAACCACCTCACTTACACAACCCTTTAACATACAGCTTCTAAAAAATTTTTGCCTTCTGTAAAATTTTAGATCAGATGAAAAAATGTTGATCTCTTTCAGAAATGCAAAGATCACACATCAGGTGGGGCGTCTGAGCAAGGTTTTCATGGAGTCTAAAGAACCAAGTAAACCAAAGTAAAAATAAAAAGAAAGACGCGGTTTGAATGATTTCCGTCTCTGATCTGCTTTCATTCCATCTAAAGAATGGAAAAAGCACTGCACACACAAAAAGATACGAGTCTGAAAGATAACAGAGCTGATGCAGCAGCACTATCATTTTTCTTTCCTTTCCACTCATCCACAAAATAGTTAACGCTCTCTCATTGGTCTTCATGTTGTGAACCATTCATACACTAGCAACACTGAGAGAAACACCAGACCTGCCAGCCTCGGTCTCTATGGCCTGTTAGCACGCCAGCCTGAGCGCAGGCGCTGGTCGATCAAGCAAGTTCCCAAGGGGCACAGACATCGTCGTATCCAATGACACTCCCCCCCCCCCCCTCCCCTTCCCCCCTCCCCTCCCCCTCTTTCTCTCTCTCTCTCTCTCTCTCTCTCTCTCCGCCTTCTGACCCTATAACGGACAGGCGGCCCCTACCCCCCAAGGGGAGAGTGCAGACTTTGAAGTGACCGCAGTGACCACGCCCTTGGCTGTGGGAAGCACGGAGGAAATGACAGAGCAGAAGGCTGGCATCATTAAATGGCTCTTGAATCCTTGCTTCCCGGGGCGTAAGTAGTTCTTTTTCCACGCACTGACAAACTGTACAGAAATCGACCAGCTCGTTCTTCTTGCTCTTGTTCTTCTTGTTCTTTCTTTCTTTCTTTCTTTTTTCTGCTTTCTTTCAGTTATCTTTAAAAAACCCCACCTTTTTGTGTACGTGAAGTTGTACAGAAAAAATGTTGTGTGTGTGTGTGTGTGTGTGTGTGTGTGTGTGTGTGTGTGTGTGTGTGTGTGTGTGTGTGTGTGTGTGTGTGTGCGCTGTGTGTGTGTGCGTGTGTGTGTGTGTGTGTGTGTGTGTGTGTGTGTGTGTGCGTGCGTGCGTGCGTGCGTGCGCGCGCGCATATGTGTGTGTGTGTGTGTGTGTGTGTGTGTGTGTGTGTGTGTGTGTGTGTGTGTGTGTGAGTGTGTGTGTGTGTAACATTGCAAATGATACTGGTCCTAAGACTGAACCTTGGGGGACTTCGAAATTGAAAGGCATGAAAGCAGATGGTATGAAATCTTGAAAAGCTGCTTGTCTCCTGTGTACAGGAAAGTTTAAGATTATGATGTAAACCACACAGAGTAAAATTGGAAATGAAATGAGGCAGGGAACAGTAAACAATAAACAGTAAACAAGTGGGGTAGTCTTTGCTCCCATAAGGAAACCTAACACAGAGTAACTTTTATTTAAGACTGGCACAGCCTTTTAAACTTGAATAAAGTCAGACAAATAAAGACGAACAATCTAATAGTGGGTGGAAAAAACAAGCGCAGGCCAACAACTAAATTGTCTTCATAGTAATGACTTGGCAAAAACTTGAACTTAAGGAGGGGGGTGGGGGGGGGGGGGGGGGGGGGGGGGGCAGGAGGTTGAAGATGTAAAAAACTGGGAACATGAAATTAAGAAAATATATTACAGATATGAAAACTCTTCACTGGCTGCATAAAGGAACCATCGCAATCCCTTTTAAAGGCAGATATATTTGTATTGCCGGCTCCGAGGATTCTTTCTTTTTTCTAGAGGTTTAGACAAATCACGCAGAACGAGGGGCAGAACTTTGGCATTCTCGACATGTTATGGAATTTGACATTTCTCAATAAAAAGGTTGTTGACATAAGTGAGACTGTCAGCAATAACAGCTGCGGAGGTTTTCAAATTTTACTTTTATATCTCAATCACAACAATCATATTATTTTAACAAATTTAGTTCTCTATATAGCTCGAGTACGCGGATGAATTGAATTTGACCCTATTCGTTTGGCATAATAAAATTCTTAACGTAATAATAGTTTTATGCGATTGACAGCGTGCGTGCCGGTCTGTGTGTGTGTGTGTGTGTGTGTGTGTGTGTGTGTGTGTGCGTGCGTGCGTGCGTGCGTGCGTGCGTTTGTTCGTGTGTGTGTGTGTGTGTGTGTGTGTGTGTGTGTGTGTGTGTGTGTGTGTGTGTGTGTGTGTGTGTGTGTGTGTGTGTGTGTGTGTGTGCGTGCGTGCGAGCATGCGCGCGTGAGTACTCGTGTGTGTGGGAGTGTGTGTGTGTGTGTGTGTGCGTGTGTGTGTTGGAAAGTGATCACCGAGACCACATACTAGCATAGAAGTCTCTGTAAAGTTATTCAGGTTGTTTACTTAGATGTGATTAATGAGTGCTTCATTTTGCAATTTTTTTTTGTTGGGGTGGTTATTAACTGTTTTAAGATATAAGACTCGAAAATTCGTTTCCATTTATTCTGGGATTTTAAATAGATGTATGTTAAAACCAGCAAACAAAATAGCATCCGCCGAATAAACCAAGACATCCTCCATCATTGATTCGAAACAATCAAACCACTCCATATCAGAGAGAGAGAGAGAGAGAGAGAGAGAGAGAGAGAGAGAGAGAGAGAGAGAGAGAGAGAGAGAGAGTGTGTGTGTGTGTGTGTGTGTGTGTGTGTGTGTGTGTGTGTGTGTGTGTGTGTGTGTGTGTGTGTGTGTGTGTGTGTATGTGTGAGAGAGAGAGAGGGAGGAGAAGGAAAGGGGTGTGTGTGCATAGGGACAGCATTAAAAAGACGGACTTCAAAACTAGATATATCATAACAGTCTTGTCAATGTACACTTTTGTAATTCAAGATTACATCTTGAAATTTGAGTGTTTCAAACGTCTTAAAGAGTTGCGGGGTTTCAGGGTAAGGGATCCATTTCATCCGGCTATGTTTGTAGCGAGATTCTCCCCGTGACACGAGTAGGGCACTTCGTGGCGGGACGTGCCCCAAATCACAACAGGCCCCGAACATATCTATCTCCCAAAAGTCTCCCACAAGGAAAGCAAACCACAGCCACAGCCACCTAGGTCGGGAGCTGGGAGGTGTGGGTGGGAGAGGAGAGGGGGAGAGCCAGGTCCGGGTGTGAGGCCGAGTGTTTTGCGATAATTACTACTTGTCCACAGACGTTAATCCCCCACCCCGTATGTGTCAAGAGGCACTGGGCGCCGGACTGAAAGGCTTTCATCCCTCCCCCACTACACCTTCCCCGTCCTACCCGACCCTGCCACTCGTTCATCACGACCGCTGGCACCCGCTTTAGGGCAACAAGCTGCAAATGAGCGGGTACACTTGTTCTTTGGACCCCCAGCTCTCTTGGCGTCGCTCAGCAAATTGGCGGGGGCCAACCTGATGGGGGGAGATAGAGTGTCGGGACGCCGGGCAGCTGATCCACAGCCGTTTTGTCATCATCACCAGACCCCGCGCGACACGCTCCACCCTCCTCGGGGGCCGGGGGGCAGGGCAGGCCCCCGCCAACACTTCTGTCTACATGGACGGGGGAGGGTGGGTGGGTGGGAGTTTGGGTTTCAGTTGGCTTGTCAGCATGAGGACCCGAAGACCTCTCTCTCTCTCTCTCTCTCTCTCTCTCTCTCTCTCTCTCTCTCTCTCTCTCAAGGGAAATGTAAAAAGAATGAGGGGGAGAGGGGTAAAAGGGGAAGCCGGAGGAGAGGAGAAACGAAGGAAGGAAGGAAAAAAAAGGGGAGGGGGGGCAGAACACAGAGAGAGAGGGGGTGTGAGTGAGTGTGAGAGAGAGAGAGAGAGAGAGAGAGAGAGAGAGAGAACTCAGAATATTTTATTTGACAAGCCACAGGCCTATATCAAAGTGAGTGAATAAGGTCAAAAATAAATCGGTACAAGCCACTCTTAACGAAAGCTGAGCTGACTGGTGTTCAAAGTTAACAAGGAAGACATGATTACTGCAGCATTAATTACTTAGAGAGAGAGAGATGATGATGATGATGATGATGATGATGATGATGATGATGATCTTTATTTCAAAGGGTAACAGATAAGCAAACATGCTTTTTTTCATCCCACCCTTGCCCCGCTAAGGGACTAACTAGGCATAACTTGCGACTAAAACTTAACAAAACTTTTAACAAACACACATATCTTAACAAATACATTGAAAAGTTGATGAGTTGTTCCTCCATTAACATTGAAGCGCAGATGAATTCAAAGTCTTAAAAAAAAAGCTTGAAACAAAAAGCAAGAATAAAGAAGTCGGTTACAAAACAAACAAACAAACAAACAAAAACAAACTCATCACACAGACAGAATAAGCGATCCTTCTGTTGTTATCGAGAGAGAGAGTGAGTGAGAGAGAGAGAGAGAGAGAGAGAGAGAGGGGGGGGGGGGAGGGAGAGAGAGAGAGAGAGAGAGAGAGAGAGAGAGAGAGAGTTATATTCCTTTTGTAAAATATTAACATACAACAAGCTGCGAAGGATGATAAATAGTCAACTACAATGCATCAATAATATCAACTTTTTTTTTTTTTTTTTTTTAAACATTTGCATGATGTACTTACAAAGCAAGACGAGACGAACAGTACTACAGTTAGTTATCAGCTGGCGACATTAATTCCTAGCATCAATAATCATAACACTTGTTTGGTTTTAAATAAATTTATTTGCACTTTACAATCACGTCGCTTTACAAAAATATGTGAAAATTTGAACATCAACAAGCTAATGCTTATAGTGTGTTCCAATGTTTGTAATTACACATGTGACAAGGAAATGGCAGGAGACTATTAAAGTTACTATGCTAATCAAAAGACGCAAAAAAAAAAATACATATCCACACGTATACAAAATGTAAATATATACATGTACATAAACATACTTTACACATACACATATACATAAATGCAAACATGTACAAAAATCGAGGAAAAAAATGAGAAAAAAAGATAGTAGTAAGCAAAGAGTAAACGCCAAAAGCTATAAAATGCATGAGAATCAACCACTCACACATCATTTAACCATTGTATGAAGCGTTTGAGAGAGAGAGAGAGAGAGAGAGAGAGAGAGAGAGAGAGAGAGAAATGTGTTTTGCTCTAAAATTTCATTATCATAGACATGTATAGAAACTCGTGGAGAGCGTGGCAGCAGAGAGTCCTCAGAAGAGAAGCCCCCTTCAAGCAAGTGTTTCGGTCCTTATCTCCTGACACTCTAGGGGGGTTGGGCTACAACCGGTTCATGACTCCGGATGTCACCCTGCTGCCACTTTTTTTCCCCCATCTTGGGACGAGCCATGGCTGGGATTCGAACCCATGACCCTCTGGACATGCTTATTTTCCACTTAATGACTCGCACTCTAACCACTGAGCCCACTGGGACACCTGATATTTGTAGGAAAGTTAAGCCTTCTGAAGGTCACTTTTGTTCCTCCTTGACAGATCCAGCTTGAACACCTCTCTGCCACTTCCGCCATTGCTTTCAGGCTCTGTTTTTTTCCCTCCCTGCAATTGAGAGCTGTTTCATGAGGCTGTATGCAGAAGTTCCTACAAACCCCCTAGCTCCAAATTTCTGCAATGAGGACTTTGACCTGATAGCCTTCTCTCCTCAGGCTGTTTGCCAGATCAGCATATTTTCCAGTCTTGTAGATTTGAACTGCCTCCATTCTGTTTATATATGGCACCGTGAGCTCGATCATGATCAGCCGCTTGGTTGACTGAGAGTGGACTACTATGTCTGGTCTCATGCCACTCTTGCTGATGATCTCTCTGGGTGACTCTTCCATTCTGGGAGGTCTGCAGTGCACTCCCAGTCATCTGCCCCGTCCAGCAGACTCTGCCTGCATGTTCCGAGTGGCACTGTTGTTCTTGGTCATGATTCGCTGCCTCCTGCCGTGAAGAATGTTGCGGGTGCTTTTGGAGTCCTGATTTTCCCTTTTGTGGTGTTGGTACTAGTCCAGACTACTTGTACAATCTCTTTGATCACTTGGTTGTGCCTCCATGTGTACCTTTCTTGAGCCAGGGCTACTTTACATGAGCTTAGGACATGCTCCACTGTTTTTTTCATGGAAGAGGGGGCATGCAGGATCGTCTGTTTTCCCCACTTCACCAGGTTTGCATTGGAGGGCAGAAGGTCACATGCAGATCTGAGAATGAATGAAGCTGATCCTGAGAGGGGCCATGTGCAATGTGTCATTCCAAGTGAGACTTCTTTGGAGTGCATTCTCCCGCGTTGTCCATTGCCTTTGCTGGCTCTGCTGGACTGCTTTTTGGAGTTTTTTTTGGGGGGGTCTTCTTCTTTTCTCATCTCCTGAATCATCATGTCTCTTTTGGCTTTTCCTTTGGCCTTTGACCACCATTCAGTTTTGGACACCCCCAGTCCTTGTCTGTTGGTCTGTGTTTGTCCCGTTATTTCTCTGATCTTGAGACTTCTTTTGCAGAATCCATCGCCTCTTGAACTTTCCATTTTCTGCCTGTCTTCAGCTGGGGCTTGACTGCTTCTACCACCTTGTCTCCTGAGTCCTCCAGCATGCTTTGAAGTCTGATCTTCCCTGCTTTGTATTCCTCCAGGATGGGTTTTCAGTGGTAGTTTCAGCTTTGCTTGGCGACAGTACAGCGCTATGTCAGTCAGACAGGGTGGGACACCAAGCCATTTCCTTGTGAACTTGTTGATTTTGGATTCCATTGCCTCCACTATGCTGGTGCAGATGTCGTACATCATCAGAGGCCATAGGAGCTTTGGTATCAGCATGAACTGCGGACACCAGACCTTGTATTTGCCAGGGAGCCCACACTGGTCAATGGTCTCCAAGCCTTCTTCCGACATCTGTTTGGTTTCTTTTGCTCTTTGTGTGTCTTTCAGTGCATCATCATACCATCTTCCGAGGCTCTTGACTGGCTCCTCTGTGACTGTTGGAATGGCCTGGTTGGCGACACTGAAGACCACAGATTCGGCCACTTTTCGTTTCCTCAGTGAGAGACTCCGTGACTTCTTTGGCCGTGATTTCTTTCATTATCATACACATATGTATCATTACTGCATGCAAAAGTTTACTAACATGATCTTCAATAACGTTCAGATTGTTTAAGAAAACGATGAACAGTTTTGAATATAACTTCGTTATCTTCAAGTCGGAGGGATTGCTTAACACTTATTTATCATGATGTGTGTATGTGTGTGTGTGTGTGTGTGTGTGTGTGTGCGCGCGCGCGCGCGTGTGTGTGTGTGTGTGTGTGTGTGTGTGTGCGCGCGTGCGTGCATGTGCGTGTGTGAGTGTGTGTCAGGGGATACCCACATTGCAGACCCTCGTGAGCCGTTTCAAGGTTCGATGGAGACGCTGAAATTCCAGACGGATATACACGTGAATATTGTACAGAAAAGCTGGGAAAAGCAATGTTCAGTTTCCAGTATGAACATGGAATTGCCAGGATCCACATTGGCGGCAACAACTACGGTATGTCACGGACAGTCTAACTCTAAAGGTGCAGCAGACCACGAAAATCATACCACAGGGGTGGGATCCTCACACTCAAAGTGACGAGGTAAAAGGAAGATGAACGTGATGATAATAATGCAGGCTTTTCCGTTCCCATCTTCTAAAACATAAACCTGCCATCGTAGAAAAACTGCAGCTCTCCCAAGTACAATGAAATACGCGTTACTTATTTATTCATTTTTCTTTTTTTTTAAATTAATGCCCCCACCCCATCCCTAGACTGAAAAAGATATGCGCTTTTTTTTATTTCTCTGATTTTTCTTCTTTTTTTTTTTTTGTTTAAATAAATACCCCCCCCCCCCCCTCCCCTAGACTTAATTTCCTTCGTAAAATGTAGATGGTGCTTACATGGACAAATAATCATGTCCATTACTGCTGAAGAATAACGTACCGTCATAAAGTCGTGTGCACAAAAGCACAGGTACTCTGTACCACTCCTTCCTTCCTCAAAACATACAACAACACACACACACACACACACACACACACACACACACACACACACACACATACACGCACAAACGCGCGCGCGCGCGCGCGCGCGCGCACACACACACACACACACACACACATACACACATACACTCACAAAGGGAGAGAGAGACACAGACAGACAGACGTGTCACAACAATTTCCCCTGTAACATCACTGCATTAAGACTGCACCCTTGTAACTTTACACTAAGGCATCAGCTACACCTCTGACATGACACAACCATTTTATTACTCAAGTGTGTGGTGTGTGTGTGTGTGTGTGTGTGTGTGTGTGTGTGTGTGTGTGTGTGTGTGTGTGTGTGTGTGTGTGTGTGTGTGTGTGTGAACCTGGGATCATTCTGACTGTAAAGCCTGGAGGCACTAAGCAGAACAAGCAACAGCTTTCTTGATGATACACTTTGGACGAATGGAGCACAGAATGACCCCTGAAGGCACTGCCTTTGCAATATTGTAATTAAACAACATCTATCCGGTTTGTCTTTTTGTACTAAATTGATCTCTCTCTCTCTCTCTGTCTGTGTTTTAACATTTGTCGATAAAACACGGCCAAGGCAGTGACCATATCCAAATTTTGACGATGATGAATTTTTCTCGCCCCTGGAAAAAAAAAATCATATCCAGAGGTTTTCAAAACCTTCAAATCTAGAGCGCCTTCAAAAATTTTCAAGGTCTTTTCTATGAATCCTACAGTTGTAGTGACTGAAGTAATAGTTGTTTTATAGCCAAGCCGACCACACGGAGACTGATGAGGGACTTGCGAAAGGTTCCCACGATTCCTTCTTTCACCCCAAACCACCAGAGCCTGTACGTCTCACCGTGTGCACCTCACGCTCCAACTCTTGTCATTAAGACAGGGATGATGTGACGACTTCAAGACTCACACACACACACACACACACACTCACACTCACACACACACACACACACACACGCCCCTTGCTGTGCAAGCTGCCATGGCATGTCGCTTTACTCACTGACACCCGTTTTCCGCCTGCCTTCCTCGGGCCCGTCACCCGAGAAGGTGGGGGCCTGTAAACTAGCCTGCTTTCCCATCTCGGTCGACAGGCGCCCCGTCGTTTCTCTTTTGTCCCTCTGGCCACCCCCAATCGCCCCAGCAATGTCCCACCCGAGTGTCAATGCCAGGAGGCAAGAGGGCTGAGGCGCGGTCTTGGGTTTCGCTCGTCCCGAGGTCTATATTCCGTGAGGTCTATTAGTCACTGGCATTTAAAAGCACCACCAGTCTCATTGAAATGTAGGCCTGCAAGAGGAGAGGAGTGGAAGGGTGTCTTCAACGTAGGTGTCGGTGCTTTTGACTTAACGAGCAGCTTTTTGACTGCTTTACGGCCCTTCGCCGAGTATATCGTGTGGGCCGCACGTAGCTCAACAATGGCATGACATGTGATCAGGGGTCTCTTTGTTACCCAACAGATGGCTCTCCTTTAAAAAGAAGTTTTAGAAAAGCATACGGAAAGGTGTAGTACGTACAGAAGGGAAACTGTCATCCATGACACTGGGATTTTTGTTTTTAACCACCGCTGTATAAAAATCAGGTCACATATGTGGGTGATTATTATATCAACATTCTTGATGCATTGGCTCATGCCTAGAGAAGACCTAAGAGGTCAAAAACGCTCCGTGGTTTTTGTCTTGTAGTTTGTTTGTGCATGTTAACCAGCAGAGTTACTTCAAATTCCTTTAAGATATGTTCAAGTTATCGCCTGCAGTCACCTCACTTTGTCAATGCACCTCAACGTCCTGTCAATACCCCAAGCCTGACCAGCACGTTGGAGTCATGCGTAGGTCAGCCATCGTCAGTCCCCGTTCAAAGCCCTTGTGTCCCAACCCTCAATCCATCGTGTGTATTCGTTCACGTATTTCCTTATTCAGCTGGACTCGCTGCGCACTGTGGCCTCATGGCCCGCTGAGGATGTCTGGTGTACCGTACTGTTGGCATGCTGCTGGTCGCCACACGTCCTGACGCCTCCTTGATGACACTGGGACTGATTCATGCCCAGCAAGCGCAGTGTGTGTGTGTGTGTGTGTGTGTGTGTGTGTGTGTGCGCGCGCGCGCGCGCGTGTGTGTGTGTGCGGGCGTACGTACGTGCGTGCGTGCGTGTGTGTGTGTGTGTGTGCGCGTGCGTGCGTGTGTGTGTGTGTGTGTGTGTGTGAGAGAGAGAGAGAGAGAGAGAGAGAGAGAGAGAGAGAGAATCAATCCAACACTGCCCTACAATCATGTAAACGACAGTACATTAACCTGGACAACGAGATCGTTAGTTCTTGTCGAAACCAATGAAGGACCGACATAACAGCTTTGCGGTCAACCAGACCAGTAGAAAGAAACTGGTGGAGAGCGTGGCAGCAGAGAGTCCTCAGAAGAGAAGCCTCCTTCAAGCAAGCGTTTCGGCCCTTACCTCCTGACACTCTAGGGCCCTTACCTCCTGACACCCGGTTCCTGACTCCGGATGTCCCCCTGCTGCCACTTTTTTCCCCATCTTGGGACGAGCCATGGCTGGATTAGAACCCACGACCCTCTGGACATGCCCATTTTCCACTTAATGACTTGCACACTAACCACTGAGCCACTGGGACACCTGATATTTGTAGGAAAGTTAAGCCTTCTGAAGGTCACTTTTGTTCCTCCTTGACCAGATCCAGCTTAAACACCTGTCTGCCGCTTCTGCCATTGCTTTCAAGGCTCTGGTTTTTTTTTTCCCCTGCAGCTGAGAGCTGCTTCATGAGGCTGTATGCAGACGTTCCTACAAACCCCCTAGCTCCAATTTCTGCAGTGAGGACTTTGACCTGATAGCCCTCTCTCCTCAGGCTATTTGCCAGACCAGTATACTTTTCAGTCTTATAGATTTTTGCTGCTGCCTCCATTCTGTTCTCATATGGCACCGTGAGCTCGATCATGATCAGCTGCTTGGTTGAATCTACCGTCCACGTAAACCAGGCGCCAAACAGATATATACATAATCGGCATTGAAAAGGAGGGAAGGGTCATAGGTGAAGGGCGACGAGAGAGAAAGAGGTAACGTGAGGCAGACCGCACTTTGTAAAGGCTACGATGTACGCTTCAGCGATCTTGTGTGAGCACCAACGAGAAAACACCAATTTCAATATGTTAACCACCTTGCTGCTTGTTCTCTGCAGTCGTGAAAATTTAGTGAAAAAGAAATTCTATTAGCACGGTGGCTATAACCCGTCCTTCTCCTCCCCTCACCTCTCTTGTTTCCTCCGAATCTGCACAATACACTACTTGAGTGGTTCTGTGGTTGGAACACCAGATTCCATGACATATACAAGCACAGACTGGATTACAGAGGCTTCTCTGTATTATATTTCTTCATACGATAAATACCTGTTGTGTGTGTGTGTGTGTGTGTGTGTGTGTGTGTGTGTGTGTGTGTGCGCGCGCGCGCGCGCGCTCGTGCGTGCGTGCGTGATTCAATGTATGCGTGGGTGCGTGTGTTCAAAGGCTGCTAGGACAGGAAACACAGAGAGAGAGAGAGAGAGAGAGAGAGAGAGAGAGAGAGAGAGAGAGAGAGAAACTATCGGGACAGGAAACGCCAGTCTTTTTAGTAGACAAAAAGAGAGAGAGAGAGAGAGAGAGAGAGAGAGAGAGAGAGAGAGAGAGAGAGAGAGAGCAGTATTGTTTCAAAGATATAAAAAAAAAGTTACTTTGCCCGCAACGTGTTTGAATCCTAGCTTTCCCCGCACATGGCCAGGCCATGAGGCGGGTTTTGGAGTTTGCATACAGCACGTGCACGAATGGAAGAGGAGGGTCTGTATCCTTTTGGGACCCCCCTGCTGATGAGATGACGTGGACAGAAACCTTTCCCTCCGGTCACACCCCCCCCCCCCCCCCGGGGCCCAGGCCTGTCAACAACACCAGCTAATGAGCGGAGGACAGCTCACGGGTTTAGCAAGCGTAACCTTAACCACCACACCACCACCACCACCACCATCACCACCACCACCTTCCTAGCCACCTCTCTCTCTCTCCTCCTTCGTTCCTCTAACCCCGTGTCTTCTTTCTCCTTCCCCGATTGTGAGCGGTGAAAAGCAAGTCACACCAGGCCAGCCCCTGGTCCCCGTGGGGGCTGACTATTGTGCCCTTGCCACAGGAGGGCTAGGGGACTATAGAGCACGGTGATAGGTGGAGGTGAGAAAACAGTTGCCAAACTTATGCCCGTGGACCTGTCCGTCTAGTGGCCCTGCTTAAGGCTGAAGAGCGCGCACCGCACCAAGGTCTCTGCAAAGCTTGCCAGGGACCTGTGGCGACCTGCTTGTGGAAAGTCCCCAGCTGGGAGGGACAAGGCCGTGGGGCGGGGTGGGGGGGGTGTGGGGGGGGGGGGGGGGGGGGGGGGGGGGCAGGTAAACTCACTGATCGGGGCGGCTGTTCAGCCATGCTCGCTCCGTCCGTCCGTTCCTCAGCAGGGTTCTTAGAGAGAAAGACAGACAGCCCTGCCCTTTCAAGCAGTCTCAGGACAGGACAGGCTGCAGTGGTGGCCTCGTGGGTAGCGCTCCGCTCCAGCATCGGGAGGCGAAAAGCTCCCAGAGAGTAAAGGGCCAAAGGTTCGAGTCTCGCACCAAACGCGTTTTTTGTTTGTTTGTTTGTTTTTTGTAAGTCTTTTCTTAATCTCTTTTCATTTCTATCTCTCTTCATTAGACTATGTTGGGTGGTCTGGATGCTAGTCTTTCGAAAGACGACCCCAGTGTACCATTTCCCTCTGAAGTAGTTGATGACTTGACAGTTGACTGGAATCTGTGCGCTCTGTGCCAGAACCTATTAAGCAAAGCACCTTTGATATGCCCAGCAAAGGGAACAAAAGGAGATGGAGCAAGGTATACCTACGTTGCTTACAATTTGACAGCTTTTCAGGAGTTTTTGGTGAGTCCACATTTTCTATTCCATTGTCTAAACTGGATGAAGGAAATGATTTTGAGGAGACCTTGAGGAATCACAAAGCTTCTTGGCACAAATCCTGTCATGCAAAAATAAGCAACACTGTTTTACACAGGAAAAGAAAGCCAGCAAGTGATAAACCCAGTCCTGTGAAAACACGGACACTTGCTGATGAATTCAGCTGTGAGACAGATGAGATGGGCACAGGACCAACATGCTTATTCTGCAATGGATCTCCTGGTGCAGCAGGGCTTCATCGAGCTCTCACTTTGCCCCTGGGTGATAAAGTTCGTGCACATGCTCAGCAACTGAACGGTCAAGAGCTACTCACAAAAATTGCTGTCAAAACATGGTGGCAATGGATTGTCATTATCACATTAAATGCCTGTCTGCCTTCTACAGACGTGTACCAGCAAACCAGGCACAAGAATCAGAAGAAACAACAAACAGATCAACAACACATGCTATTGCATTTGCTGATGCTGTGGCTTATATTGAAAGCTTCCGAGATAATCCCCAAACAGCCCCTGTCTTTGGCATGACATTTCTATTTCGTCTATATACTTCTCGTCTCTCTCACATTTTTTTTTTAAAGACGAAAAGGTACATTCTGCAAGCCTAAAAAAAAAGACTGAAGGAGCCATATCAGATCTGAAGTGTGCATATCAAGGGAGAGACGTCATACTTGTATTTGACAAAGACCTGGGTGATGCTTTGAAAAAAGTGTGTGCTATTGATTCTGATGCTCTTCAATTGGTCAAAGCAGCCCAGATCATAAGGAAAGACATATTGAAGGGAAAGGGGAATTCAAAGGAGAGTCTTTGAAGACACCTGCCAAGAACAGTCAGTTCCAGCATCTCTGAAAGCGCTCATGAGCTTTATCCTTGATGGCCCAATATCTACTGATCAATCAGAGTATGATGCAACACCTCAAGACAAGCAGTTCTCACTCTTTCCCAACTGACTGTTTTCAGTTGTTGAAGGATTGGAAAGGACACAAAATTTCGGCGCCACAAGAAAGACCGAGAAACCCCTCTACCAATTTATCTTGGTCTGAAATTGCGCGCAGAAAAAGAACTTAGAAGAGACTCATTTACCATACTTTCTGATCTTGGACTTGGGATTTCTTATGACAGGTTGATGTCAATTTCATCTGAAATAGCACACAAGGTGTGCAGACGATTTGAGGAGGAAAACGTTGTACCAACAAACATGACAAAAGGTTTGTTTGTAGCTGATATAGTTGACAATATAGACCACAATCCCACTTCAACGACCTCCTCAGATTTTTTTCCATGGGAGCAGCATTTCCCTCGTTCAGCACAGACTCAGTGAAGATGATGGTGAACAGCAAGAGAGGCCACTTATTGAGGATGGAGCAAACAGCCGAAATCGCACCATTCCTTTGTTGCCACCTGAATACATCAATGTGTTTCCTGTGCCTGACCCACACCAGAACGTCTGGTGCCTCCATTACCAGGAGGTAATCAGCCAGACATCAGTCCTGAGATTCAAAGCTGCACCAAGGAGTATGCCTGGTTGAAACATGTCTCAGCAGCACTGGAGACAGAGCCTGTGAACAATGAAGATGGAATTTCATGGGCTGCTTATCATGCATCTCTTCATCTACAAGATGGCAGGCCATCTGCCATCACTGACTCCTACCTCTCCATGTGGACAATGCACACTCCACTTCCCTAATCAGACATGTCATGACTGGAAAAAAGCAGCCACCCAACACCTCAATCCAGGACGAACACCTGTGCTTGGCATGGACCCAGCCACTTTTGCCTTGGCAAAGGAAATTCAGTGGTGCTGACCAGACACATTTGGTGAGAAATACTTTGTCATCATGCTAGCAGGCCTTCACATAAAAATGGCAGCGTTCAAAACGCTTGGGGACTGGCTGAAGGGTTCAGGATGGAATACTGCCATCACACTAGCCGAGACTGCATTCTCTGGTATTGCTGAGTTGTTAGCCAAAGCAGCTCATCTGACCAGAACAAGGCATGCCCACCAAGTTACGGCAGCTGCATTACACATTTTGCAGTGGCGTGCATACACAAGTTTCTGGAGTCAGACCCGAGCACTTCTTTGGGTTTCCACGACTGGAGCATGAAGATGGCAGATGAACAGCCACAGTCTGCATACTGGACTACGGCCCTGGACTTCCAGTTACGTATTTTTCAGTTTTTCAATGCAATCCGCACAGGACACTTCAAGATGTATGTCCAATGCCTGACGAAGTTGGTACCTTGGATGTTTGCCATTGATCATGTCAAACTATGCTCGCTGGTTGGCAGTTCACATCCGAGATTTGGCAGTGCTGGAAGAAAACCACCCTGACGTATTCTAAACGGTTCCAACCAACCACATAGTATATTGATAGCAAATGAGTCCTAAATAGGTCAAATCTTGCGCGATATAAAAAGGCAACTCAACAGTCTGTCAGCTTAGGCAATAAGTATAGAGACAATCAAGTACTTGAAACCCCATCTTTCCCTTCTAGAAGCAGCTGAATGGTTAAATCTGATACCAAAACATGTAAAGATAAGCCATTAAGAAGTCAAAAATACTTGACCTACTTGTTTTTTAAGTGACAAAATGCTTGTTTTCATTTTCAAAAATAAGTTTACATCATTTTTTCTGCTATAAAGGTAATCACTGATAGTTATGAACTTTGCAAACTACTTGGAGCCAAACAAAATGTAAAAAAAATAAAAACAGTAAGATTTTAAGGACTTTGACCTACTTTTTAAATGACCTACTTTATTAGAGTCTTACAAGTTAGCTTCAATATAGGCTTGTCTTCATACATCTTATCGAATACATACTCAGGGTTATTCTGAAACAGTTTTTTTGTTGCAAGAATGCATTGTTTTGTGCAAAAAAAAAACGAAAAAGAAAGAACGTGACACACTGACCTAATTAAATGTATGGCCACGCCCTCCAGACGTCACACCCATTGTGTTTCCCTCTCTCATATAATTCAGGAAGTGTCTAGGTACCCACATGCCAAGCTTTCTTTACACTGACCTAGCCCATCGTTTGACACACATTTGTCTCATAGTGAATAAAGAACCTTTGCTTCAACTTTTTTTTGTTGTTTGTATTGATGTGTGTGTGTGTGTGTGTGTGTGTGTGTGTGTGTGTGTGTGTGTGTGTGTGTGTGTGTGTGTGTGTGTGTGTGTGAAGCATTCACTGCAAATTACAGAAAAAACAACGTTCAAGACACCAGACAAAAAAAGAAGAAAAAACAAGAAAAAGAAAACAAAATCAAAACGGTACGTTGTTCTGGAGTTTCACTTCAAGGAATTGAATTATCATGCCTGCGATCGAAGAATGAGCACCGCATAAAGGTTCCGCTCATTCTCTCTCTCTCTCTGTCTCTCTCTCTGTCTCTCTCTCTCTCTCTCTCTCTCTCTCTCTCTCTCTCTCACACACACAGACACAGACAGACAGACACACACACACACACGCAAAGAGCGAGCGAACCAGCGCGTGCGGGGTCCTCTGTCCCCTGGGAGATCTCCCTGGCTGCGCTTCGCCAGCAGCTTCGCGGTGTCAGTAATCCGGCGTCTCTGTAGGAAGGGGACCTCAACGTTCAAGCCCTCCTTACCTGTGTCCTCAAGACAGCAAGCTTTGTGCCAGGCGCCCCAGGGCTGGGTGCGGAAAGCTGCAGATCTAACGAGCATCTACCCCGCTACTACGCTCTCCCCCCCCCCCTCCCCCCGCTCTCCCTCCTCTCTTCGGTAGTGACTTGGCTATCTGCCACCCAGCCCTTGCGGGCCCAGCAAAAGAGGGTGGAGAGAGAGGGGGGGGGGGGGGGGGGGGGGGGGGAGAGGGGTGGAGGCGAGAAAGAAGGGCGGAGGTGAAGTAGACAGGGCGACAAAAGATGTTTCATCGACACACCCCTTCCTTGATCACCGCTCTCCGTCTTGTTAGCGCCTGCAGCCGGCCTAACCTGTCCTCCCCTCGGCACACAAGACCCCCCCCCCCCTCCTCCACTCCTCCCTCAACACACCCCCCTCCCCCGGCCACTGCTTCTTCACGCAGGATCAGGCCCGGCAAAACACCTCCCGCCGCCCGCTTCATTGGGGGGGGGGGGGGGGGGGGGCTTTGTCCACCTCCAAATTGATACCTATGAAGCTGGGGGGGGGGGGGGGGGGGGGGGGAGGGGCCGTGAAAAGACTGACTTTCACAGCCTGGCCCTGTATAACACGCTGGATTCAGTCCCCTCCTCCTCCTCCTCCAGAGCTATTGTCGATCGCCTGACGCGTGAGCTTGGGGACTTAAGCTTTTTTCGCGCTTTCTTTTCCTGGGCGCCATCAGCACGGGGTTGATACATGGAGACCTGCTTCATTCGATCCTTCTGGCTGTCAGTGAGTTATGACTCTTAGTCCTCCCCTAACCCCCCCCCCCTCCCTTTCTGTGCTGGCTGAAGAAGCCTTGGGTCGGGGTGTGGGGATTGGGGAGGGCGTAGGGAATCCAGATTCGTAGTCATGGTAACGCAAGTACCACACGAGATTCCGAGATTTTTTTTTGTTTCCTTTTTACTGTTTCTTGATGAAAAGAAAACAGGAATTCAACTGACAAACTCCACGCCATCAATTTATTCTGTGCTCCAGAGCAAAACATGTTCCCCTGTTCTTCCAGGTTTTAGTGATGTTGTCGACTGATCGAAAGTCTGGCAGTGGTACTGGTCTGGAGATCCTTTTGATGAAGCTAAGGCTGTGGAGGCAGTAGAGGTTAACAAATTCTATTCAGATGAAAAACTTTGCAGCAACATTTGATGACAGTTTTTCGTTATAACTCGTTACTAAATCATATCTTCAATACGTTATGCTTGAAAAGACGACCCCCCCCCCCCCCCCCCCCAATCTGATGATTTAAAACAGAAATACACCTCAAGCCAGTGTAATGCCAAACATAGCTTAGCTGACTTCACTGCAGCCTCTGAGGGGCTGTTTAGACACAGCTGAGGTCCTTGGGCTATGCCATGCCTCGCTGAAGGAAATGTCCTTTTCTGGGATTGCCCCGGATGCTTCTCCTCAAAAGTAATATGACGTTCATCCACTAAATATGCATGTGTAAACCTATATCTACGTGCAAAAATTGGGAAACAAAGGGGAGAGGGAGGAGGTGTCGTGCTCCCCCCCCCCCCCCCCCCCCCCGAATCTCCCCCATTTTTCAATTCACCAGCTCCCTCTGTTTTGCCTCAGAGTTGGCTTACTTTCTCGACACTGACGCAGACATCATCTGCTTCAAGTTAATATTGTATGTTTCCTCTTCGAACAATGGGGCAGTATGCAATTTGGGGGTATTTCCTGGGTCAGCGTCGAACGTAGGTAGGCTGCTTTTTTTCTGCTAGCCGTGAGAGGGCCAGTCAATGGTATCGTGACAAAGGAAGGCTGGTGGACTAGAACTTTCTGCTGTTGCTGTTGTCACAGACATTCTCAGGTACATCTGGTGCTGCTTGTCCGGAGAGGCGAGACGTGTACACTGAATTTTCTAGGGACGGAAAGGGGTGCCAGTTATCCTCTCTCCACCCATCCATCCCCCCCTCCCTCTCTCTCTCTCCGGTTCATACGCCGGCGGGTTATTACTCTTTACTTACAGAGTCACACCATCCAGCATATCTACATCAAACGAACAAATGAATTCTCTTTGACTCTCAACAACTCAAGGTTCAGGCTACAAAACATCATTTGGAGACTCTCTCTCTCTCTCTCTCTCTGGCTGGGCTGGTGTGTGTGTGTGTGTGTGTGTGTGTGTGTGTGTGTGTGTGTGTGTGTGTGTGTGTGTGTGTGTGTGTGTGTGCGCGCGCGATCGAGTTGGCAGTCAAACATTACAAACCATATGAACGCACAATACAAACAAACAGCATTCTGACAGCTCAAATTAATGTATGGCCATTCCAGTGGTCAACAAATCCCATACCGCTCTCCGAGAAGGTTATCATCATCCACAGAATCACCCACGGAGGACTGAGGATGAACTGGAATGTTGTCCACATCGAAAGCAACCAGCCGCAAAACACTGGACAAAAATGAGGCCGCCAGAAAGCCGATGGGAATCTGCAGCCAACGCCTTGCTTGTATGGTAAGGTAATGTTGCTTATAGCCCAGCCGACGGCAAAGGGCTTTATCAGGGCTGTCACCGCGTTGAAGTCAACTCATAAGTCATAAATACAAAACAAACTCTATCACACACCCCCCTTTAAAACACACCTTCTAAAAACACACAGGAAATTTTGTTAAAAATCTTTCTTCTGTAAAATCCTAAATCAGTCAGATGAAAAGCGTTATCTCTTTCAGAAATTCAAAGATCACATCAGCTGGGACATCTCTGATGAAGGTTTCCATGGAGTCTACTGTAAAATGTTTGTGTCTCACATCACGGAAGTCCCCAACACTCTAAAAGAATATGTTGCACTGTGAGTGGTACATGATACGGAATGCACCAAGAGGCTTCTTCACCTTTTAAAAGATTAACAGATAAGAAGAATACGTGTGAAAGGAGTGGCCTGTATGCAAAGGGCACAAAACGGTTGCTTGTAAGACTTCTGTCACGAGGGAAACTAGCATGTGGCCAGATGGCCATCGTGAGGCCTTTCCCTTTCTGGACACACATGACGAACCCTTTCCCTGACGGGACAAGCAGGGAACTTGTCACAGCCTAGAGACAAATGATTTTCAGCTTTGAATGATTAATGTGGAGTTCAAAGCTTGATACCAGTAATAATAATAATGATAGTTACGATGATGATGATGATGATAATAATGATATTAATAATAATGACGATGATGATGATGATGATGATAATAATAATAATAAAAGCAAAAGTTGATACAAAATACCATGCGCCGATACTGCCATCGCACTCAGCACTGAAGACAACAGACTGCAGTGCCCTTGTTCCACATGGCCCGCTGTATCCGTAGGGACTGATGTTGACACAACTGCTGGAGGGCTCTCTGGTAGACCTTACTACAAGTGACAGTCTGCTGTGGCGGTAGGGGAGAGCTCCCTTTTCGAGACGACAGACGTCTTTGAAGGCGTCTTCAGCCGCGCCATTGTTGTCCTGAAGAGGATTGTGTGGCTACAATACACTCTTGTCTACCGCGCCTGTCAAACCACTCGTCCGGTAAATACACCGAGAGAAAAGGAGCAAACATCGGGCTTTCACCTTTTCCATACGAATGAAAGGCAATGGTCCTTTTTCCTCCTCGACAAAGAGGGAACAAAGAAAGCAAGACTGCACACGCAGACCCCTGTAGGTCTTCCATTTGGAGGGTAAGGTGAGTGTCGCCTGCACTTCATTGATACGTCTTCCTGCGTCAACAACTTTGTTTGCGCGTCACACTTGGTTTTTCCTTTGAACCTACTAAGGATGAAGATCAGCCAGATGGTGCCGATCTGCTGCATACAGACTGTCCTCTGTCGAACGTATCGTTTCTAAAGTTCCGTACAGATCAGCGGCAGGAATCTCAAGCGTTACCCTGACCAGTTCCCACCCGGGGTTGTTTTGTTATGGGTTCCGTTGGGAAGACTGGCACCGCAATCGGGTTTCATTCACTTACTGGGTGCGCCATTGAATGTACTGCTCAAATTTTTTGACTGACACTGCAGGTGTCTGTATCTCTCGTGCCTGGTTGACGCCGGGATATTTGATATGAAAGTAGTAAACATAGAGTATAGCCACGTCATGCTGTCTCAGAGTAGAATGGTCATACATTAGTTTCATCGTCCTCATCCTCGTCGATCACCATAAAACGGAGTATCCAGTTCTGTGGCCCTTCGTGGCCTGCTCTCATGGTGACCCCAGTTTAGTTTCTTCCCCACGTCTCTGCACATGGTGAGTTCAGGTCGACATCGTCGGTAGCGGAAAGTTCACGGGACTAACGTTGGACGGACGTGGTGGCGCCCTCCGGAAGGGGCTGTTCACTCAAGCTGGCTCCGCGATAAAGCATTTAGCGTCATCGGTAGAGGGATCAGAAAGCAGTGTCCTGCTTATGTTGGATCTGAGCAAGGCAGCAGTGAACATCACCGAAGTGAATCGGTTGGGGTGTAGTAATCTCCTCTGGTGGATTGCCACTTGGATATTTGACACTGAGTGCTCCCTGTGAATTGCCGGTGACGGGGATGTGGCTGTGGACAGGGAGCCGGAATGAGTGGCGTGGGGGTGGGAGAAGTGTGTGTGTGTGTGTGTGTGTGTGTGTGTGTGTGTGTGTGTGTGTGTGTGTGTGTGTGTGCAATGCCACTGAAGTGAGACAAAAAGGTTTCTGTGTTCCCATTTCTGTTAACGCATATGTGTTGTTTTCATTTGTCAGAAATAAACACATGGAAGTCAGACATGTACACGGTGACAGACAGCGATATCAAAGTGCTAAAATCATTGACTTTTTATTATTCTTTAAACTATTTGCCTGATGTCTGTCTTCTCTCTCAGTGTTAACCTGTTTCAGAAGAAGGAGGAGGAGGAGGAGAGAAGTTACCCGGTTAAAACCGTACTTACCTAACCGGTCAGTCACCACACTGTACTAAGACCCTTCTTTAGTTTACCAACTTGCAAACTATTAAATATATCCCGAATAAGACCTGCATAGTTGGTTTTCCAAGTCGTGACTAAGAACGGCAGAATTATGAATATATTTTTCTTTTACCAACGACAAACTTTCAGTATTCCGGAATATATTGCATTTTTAATTTTCCTATTCACATGATAGCTGATAAAAATACGCAGGCACAGAAAAATGGAACTGGTTTCTTTCTTTTTTTTTTTTTTTTTTTCAAGAACACTTTGACTGTAACCGTATCTGCGGTCATTATGGTTACATCTCAGTACTGACTTTCTGTATCCGCTGTTTTCTTTTCTTTTCTTTTTTTTTTTTTTTTAATGAATTTCTTCTGCATATGGCTCTTATTTACAGTGGATTTGGAAATGAAATAAATTCAACAAGAAAACTGAAAATGGAAATTAAAAAAAGAAAGTGGGCGCGGGCGCGGGCGTGCGTGCATGCGTGCGTGCGTGCGTGCGTGCGTGCGTGTGTGTGTGAGAGAGAGAGAGAGAGAGAGAGAGAGAGAGAGAGAGAGAGAGAGGGAGAGAGAGAGAGAGAGAGGAAGACAGACAGACAGACAGACAGACAAAGACAGAAAGACGTTATCATCGCATAGATATGGAAAGGTGCCTTAAAAAAAACCCATTATTTTCTTTTGTAATCAAAACGTATATAACTTGGTCATTTACATCAGTGAATGCATATGAGGTTCTGTCCACATCTAAAAAAGAAACAACTTTGAAAAACGCTTTGCAGTGGAGATAAGTTTACATAATGTAAAAAAAATACCTGCACAGTTGGGTGAGTTTGAATATTGGCATCAGCTTCAACAGAATCGCAGCTTCAATGTGATTTTGAACTAGATGTAAAATAGTGTTAGCACGGGCTCTGTCAAATCGGAGACATACTACTTGACTGGTTCTGCTTTGTCATTGCAGACATAGCCTTGATCGATCATGTTCATACATACTGTCCCCCCCCCCCCCCCCCCCCCCCCCCCCGTTTTTTTTTCACTTAAGAGACCCAAGTTGAGCAAGTAATGAGTTATTTTGGATATGTATTCCTTCACACACACACACACACACACACACACGCACGCACGCACGGACACACACCGGGATCATTGGTAGATAAATGACGTTTTCAGGTACATTCAATGGGTAAGCCATTCCATTATTAGGCCTATGATACAAGGGATACAGGATTTGGGATGCGTTGCAGTTAGCCTTTTTAATAGATAACGCTCAGCAGATTCAGATGTGTGGTGTGGGTTCTTCAGCTGAAAGAAAATCAGGAAAGACATCGACGCACGCACGCAGCTGGTCATTTTGTGGCGCTGTATTACTTTGAATTTCTGCAAAATCCAGGCTCAGTGTTCGGTTCAAATGACGAAGTCCACGAACAACTCTTTTTCCCCAATTACATGTTGTATTTCAATAGCTTCTCGTGACTGAACATGTAGAGAGATTGTCAAATACCATCATTTTGTTTGTTGGCTCACTCAACGGGGGAAGGCACAGGCTTACCATGTCGGCAAATTTACCGAAATCATGCGCTAATATCAAGCATATTCGATTTCAGTGGGCTTCTCTTTCATGTAATTTCACCTCTGTGATTTTCAATATATTTCATATGTGTTGTAGAAAAGACTTGAGGGGTCAAATGCTCTTATCCTTGCGACAGGTCATACATTGAGAGTTTGTTTTAAATATCGAACATGAACGTGAGGTTCAATTTTATAACGATTTAATATGTAGGCTACCCGAATACACCCATACGTTACATAATTGATTAACCTTAAATTAACCTACATTCCACATGTCCATCACAGTACAATCTGAGTAGCTGTTGGCATCATCTGGTGCTTATCCATGACGTGTGTTACATAAAGTTTATTTTGTTTTCACACGCGATAAAAAACAGTTAGGGAACAGGCCAACCAATAGTCACTGAATGGACACCTCCTGTGCAGAGTCATAATAGTGTGTATTCATCTTTGTTTTGTCGTGGTCGTGGTCGCTGTTACTGTTTGTTATTTTCAGCTAACCTGGTATGCGTTGTAAGAGTCGCCCAGATTTCTGCACTAAAAAAAAAAACTAACTATCATTCTCATGTTGTCCATCTGTTAAAATATAAAAATGAAAGCCTGTCTCACCTGCGAAACTACGTACAATTATCACCCTTCCGAATTAGAGCTCTGGCGTGACTAGGATGAGGGCGTAGGGAGTAGTGGGTGGGTGGGAGGTGGAGGTTGGAGGAAGAGCGTTAAACAAAAACCATCGTAAGGCCAAACCTCGTCGACTTTCTTCTCAGACATGTCATGCTCCTGCAACGAGACAGTCTTTTCGCCCGACTGGGAAATTGTTCAGTCAAGGACAGCGTTGACGAAGTCAAAGGCCGTTTCTCCCACTTTGATCCCTGGCTGCCAGGACAGGGGGAGATCTGCCGGCACTGTGCGGGACAACAGCCAGGGACCACAATGGGCCATCTTCCATCATGCCTCCTGGACAAGCACCGGCTTTTCCGCTGCCCACACAGCAACAATTCTCTATTCTCCACTGCGGCCAGACAGCACCCGGCGGACCATCCTTCTGGGGAAGCCGTGGGGGAAGAAATATGGAAGCAGACGGCGGATTGAGCAAGAGGTTTGGACGGCGTGCATGGCTGACTGAGCTGGGCTGAATGAAGGCCCAGGTTGACACGGGGGACGTGGGAGACAGGGACACTTCCCTCGCTGCCCCCTCTGACGCCCTGTCCACTCTGCCCCGTCAGTGAGGCGTGGTAATGAGACCCCGGCCCACTCCAGCCTCTTTCTTCCCACGCGTCTGGCGGAGGGCATTTGAGGACCACACCACGTGAATGGCCCAATTGCTTTGGACCAATCGTTAGGAAGATAAGAGAATTCGGTGACTCGCGTACTCTGACCAGAGACGTGAAAGAAACTCTACGTCTATGCTCTGACACGCATGTTATAATGTTTACGAACAGAAGAGACAGAGGTCGAAAACAGTTTAAAAAACCATCCAGTCTTTGATTCAGCTTCTTTCCATTTATAATCATTTCATCTTTGACGGAACGTGACACATGTTCTCTCTACAGGCTAGAAGTAAGGCAGGACTTTACATTATTTTTGTGTGTGCCTTTTTTTTTTTTTTTTTTTTTTTATTAAATAGGTACCGCCCATTTTCTCCCACTGGTTTTTAGTGCTTACATCTTCGGATTGGTGGACGGTCGTACTACTGGTTTTCTCACTCTCGGGACATGATGATTGTGTGTGTGTGTGTGTGTGTGTTTACAGCAAAGTTCACGAAGACCACGGACACGAGTCGACTGACATGGAAAATGATCCTGTGAAAGTTCCGTTACAGTCTTGAGGCCCACTGCGTGAGAGCTCCACGTCATCCCAAATATCAATCCAAAATCAGTTAAATTGAAAAAAAAAATCGTCATTGCACTATTTCATGCTCTCGTATAGACCTATTTAGAATACCATACCTGCTCAGCTGAGCCTGAGTACATTCATCACACACTTACGAGCATCCTTCTGTTGTTACTGTATTGACTTACACTGTACAGCAAATATCCTTTAATTATTACTATCATCAGCCTAGCTATTGAAAACAAAGAATGCCTTGTGCACAGATTGCTGACATTGTTCCTGTATGCTCTCCGGAGTCCAGCCCAAATATAAAACACACACACAAAAAGGTACAAAGTAACGGTTAATTAATACACATACAGAACAGACGATATTAACTTTAGGCAAAATGTCTTCTTCGCGTGTCATAAGCAACAGGTATCCAAATTGCACAAAATAATTCTCTCCAGATAGCGATCAGTGTTTTTCATGTCTGATGTTTGTATGAAGACAGATCTGTACTTGTCTGTTTCTTATTGTGTACTTTTCATGTCTGATGTTTGTGTGTGAAGACAGATCTGTACTTGTCTGTTTCTCATTGTGTATTTTTCATGTCTGATGTTTGTGTGAAGACAGATCTGTGGAACACGTTCTTGTCTGTTTCTTATTGTGTATTTTTCAAGTCTGATGTCTGTATGAATACAGATCTGTTGAAAATGTATTTGACTGTTTCTTATTGTGTTTTTAAGTAACCGTTACTTCGCACCCTCTTTTTGTGTGTTTTTCTTTGCATGTTGCACTTTGTGTTTCAAACTGTTTACTGCATTCTGTTTCAGTCTTCTTACACGAGTAGTCAGTGGCGTACACGTTATTGATATTTTCAGCACAATGGTTTAGTGTTTTGATCTATCCACTTGGTGGAAACAAATGTCCGACTGAATCAAATAACACAAAATGACATTTGAAGCACATGAACTGAACCAATTCTCCGCCCTCTGACCGTCCTCCCCCACTCCCCTACACTCCCTAACACACACACACACACACACACACACACACACACACACACACACACACACACACACACACACACACACACACACACAATGCATGCACGCACGCACGCACGCACATATATACACACATATCCCACCAACCCACAAAAAAATTGAGATGGCTTATTTCTTACAAAAGATCTCTCTCTCTCTCTCTCTCTCTCTCTCTCTCTCTCTGTGGTCATGAGAGTGTGTGTAGGCAGGGGGAGGGGGGGGGGATGCGGGGGCATATGGGGTAGGGTTAGTGAGGAATGAGGCAGGTCTCTCAATGCCAGGTCCTGAATCCATCTTACACGCTTTTTTTTTTTCATTCGTTGCTGAATGAGTAGAATCTAGTGAGCTTTGAACAGTTAAATAACCCCCTAACAGAAAGCCGTAGCGAATTACAAACAGCAGCAAGAAACGGAACAAAGAGAGACAGAAAAAGCCTAGCTTCATCTTAACCAGAAAATGGTACAGTACCAAACAACATTATACAGTAAACACATTCACACTATACATGCATTTTTATCTAAAATCAAAGGGAAAAGACGAAGAACTTTCTATAGATTCATCCCTTGGAGATTTTGTCATTATAAAGTGAGACTGAATCCTTTTCTTTTCATAACAAAATTAAGTTTAATTGTTTATTGATTAACTTATTTCATTATCGTTATCATCGTCATCATTATCATGATGATGATGATGATCATTATCGTTATAACTGATTTATTTACTTTCGCACCAAAGGAAGCTTTTTTTTTGCTCAACTTCATGAAGAGACCTATAATGTGGAGTTTTTTATACGCGGGTGATTTTTTTTTTTTCTCTCACGATTAAGACGTCTTGCGTCGTGATCCCGATTTAGGTCTGAGACTATTATAGCACTTTTTCATCATACCGTATTTTCGTGGCGCTAACAAACCATCCTAATTAGAATTATTTTAAACGGATGCGGCAGGCTTTGTTCTACGGCCATATTCTTTACCTTAAGAGAATGCACATTGTTTCACTAGATCCTCCAACGAAAGGAACATACAAATTACGACACTGACGCGACACGTTTCGGCCAGTAGGATTTTGACTGTGAAACAGATTTCATTCTCTTGATTCAACTCCTGGCGAGGTCACTCTCCTTTCAAACTACTTGACATTTGTTCACATTGGCTCTGATCGTTTGCAGGTTCCGCATTACGTGCAACGATATTTATACAAAAAATCTGAAGCTTCAAACCAGGGTATAAATTCCACCGTCGTCACTATCATAACGTCTTCCCAGCTGCTACCCCCACCGTAAATTCACATCCACGATCTAGAATCAGGGGGAAACGAAATATAAAGATGTAAGAGTTCACTAAGACAAAGTCACATTGACCTTTTTTTTTTCCCGTCCTGAAATAGTAAAATCAAAATCACAGAATCAGCAAAAACTGCATGTCAGATTACAAACAAACAAACGAAAACACGCTTTGCGATTTACGCATGTTTCTTGTAAGCTTGTCTGGCCATTTTTATTTCCCAGCCCTTCTTTCCCCCCTCAAAGCAAACCCAATTCTACGTCGTGATCATTGTACACACACACACACACACACACACACACACACACACACACACGGAGAGAGAGAGAGAGAGAGAGAGAGAGAGAGAGAGAGAGAGAGAGAGAGAGAGAGAGAGAGAGAGAGAGAGAGCATTCTTCTGTCTCACAGGCACGTGGCAAGCACGGATCGAGACGAGAGTGAAACAGGTCACAGTTTAAGCCACCACATGCCGCACGTGCTCCGCTTGACGATGCCAGACCAGCAGCTGACCACCCCGCTGTCTGGAATCTGTTTCCCCAAAGCGTTCAACAAGCACATCGTGTCCCAGCGTCACTCCTCCCTACAAAGCTCACATGTGTTTGTCAGCCTGTATATTTCAACCAACTTTCAAGCAGGGAAAAGTATCAGTTCTTTTTCTCTCTAAATCTGTCCCTTTCGGAGGCGTATGAAGTATAGGATATGTTCTAAAAGTCGGAAAACGTAACCGAGTGATCGTCTGTTTCTGTTGTTTCGCCGATTTCAGTTTCATCCGAATGACAGAAAGATTTAAATTCAGAAGTGCCTGCTTTCAGGAAATGTTTTTTGACCGTCCCCTATCCAAATTAGCAGCCAAACAGAAACTGCCCAGTTTAATGTCAGTGAATCAAAGTCTGCTTGCATGGAGAGTGACAGTTGTACCCCTTCTGTCAATGATCTGTCTTGATCCTTATAAGTCCGGGAGAATCGTTCCGAAATTCTCTCAGGCGACGCATGATAACGCCTTGCGAAAGCAAACCATGTGTGTAAGGCCTAGTTTCAAGTCGAACTGTCCAGAACACACAGCTTTAGCTTACACATTGTGTGTATGTATATTTCTATTAAGAAAAAATAATGTATGATACAACACTTTAAAAACATGACAACCTTTTCCATAGTATCATTTTTAAAGCTTTGGCTCCGGTAGGGGAGGGGTAAGGATGAGGAAGTGTGTGTGTGTGTGGTGAGGGAGGGGGGGGGGGGGGGTATGAGGGTGGAGGTGGGGGCTGAAGGTGTGTGTGTGTGTGTGTGTGTGTGTGTTTAAACTGAGACATGCATACGAGTAATATTCGACAGAAGCTATCACGCTACACTTTCATCTGCAAAACACGTACAGCCTACAAACAACTACCAATCACTCGCTAAATATGCAGTGTAACAGACATGACAGTATAGACATTACATTGCAAAACTATTTTCAGTAATGCCTGTCACACACACACACACACACACACACACACACACACACGAAAAGTGAAACAAACAAACTTTGCCAGTTTGATAAGCTTGGAATCACGCAGTGTTTTCAACAAAATACAAAACAGTATTTGGATAGTGTTGAAAGTTTTTAGTGTATAATTGTAACGTAAAATCTTTAACAAATCTTAAATAAATGTTAGCGAACCGCCCAGAGAAACGTGGACAAACGAGTCACAAGACAAAACACAACGCGTTTCGACCTCTTAGGTCTTCTTCACGTGAGACAAAAACGAATAAAATAACGAAAATTCACTTAGCTTTGATCGCTTCAGAGTTCAGCGCAAGGAAGAAGGCTAAAGGTAAAACTTTTAGCAAGTACATATGAGTAATCAAACAGGTGATTATATCCGTCGTACCTCTTGGTAACAGACGAAAGCCTTCGTTTCCTAATTTCCTACTTCATCTCGGCATCTTGCTGACCAAGTAAATGAACGGTTTGAAAGTCTGAATGTAATCATGGCCTGTTAGACTTAGAGTGAACGGAGGTAAAACAAATTTATCTTCCAAATCTTCCCCTACACAATCATGTTGAGTTTTACCTAGATACGATACAGTCCACTGATCCGTTCTATGATAACGGTCGAACCGATTCAACAAACACACAGGCTATCTCCAGCAAGCCTACCAAGCTAGTTTGATCGTGAAGGCGGCCATTCCAGTAACCTGGCCTATTTGCAATAAACCCCACTTGTATCCACAGTCTACCTTTCTCTGATCTGACTAAACTTGACAAGGCCAGCCAGAACGTTGTTGTTCAAGCCCATTTATTAAGATAATGATAATAAAACAAAATAACCAAGCAGAGGTGGAAACGATTCAGGCGATCCAAAACCCCCCCCCCCCCCCCCAAAAAAAAAAACGGATTCTCACAAGAGAATGTTGAAGGAAATTGATTGGCAACATTGTGTATTAGCTATACTGAAGTGCGCAAGTTTACTGACTAGTTAATGTTTATGTAAACGGTGTGTGTGTGTGTGTGTGTGTGTGTGTGTGTAGCTATATATTTATACACACATATATAATATATATATATATATATATATGTGTGTGTGTGTGTGTGTGTGTGTGTGTGTGTGTGTGTGTGTATCATGATTACAATATATATATATATATATATATATATATGAGGATGACAATGTATTCGATTATCATGTGTGTGTGTGTGTGTGTGTGTGTGTGTGTGTGTGTGTGTGTGTGTGTGTGTGTAACTTGAATACAATCTTTAACACAGATAAGCAAATAAGCTACATATCGATATTAAAAAAAAAAAAAAAGAAGTCGATAAATGCTGATGAAAATACGACGCAAAAATTCAGATACAGATTTAAGCTACTTTTATTTCACAGAATGAAAATTATTTGCGAAATGTTGCAAGGCAACATGAAATAATGAAATAAACGAATGAGAGAGAGAGAGAGAGAGAGAGAGAGAGAGAGAGAGAGAGAGAGAGAGCACAGCACAGCACAGGACGAAACAGAAACAAATTTTTCAGCAAGGGGGGAAAAAAAAGCACGCCGATTGAAGTCTGTTTTCCGCAGTCCAAGCCGGCAAAGTAGCTTTTTTAAAGAGCTCTCCAATGTCAACGACGTGTGTCCATGCAAATTCCTCTTCACACGGCTCGACAGATGCGTCTCAACTTCCGGGCCCCTTTTCACGCTGTTCTACTGATTGGTCGCCAACCTACGAGTGACGTGTCCGCGCACGCGCTGCTGTCCCCGCCCACCAAGCCTTGTGTGTTAGTGGGGGGGACAGCGAGAGCTCACCCTGGGTAGTCAAGGGATTTGGCCGCGGGATGAACTGCTGGGAGGTAAGCGCTGTGGGGGAGTGGAGTAGGTGGGGTGGCATGAGATGAGGGGCTATAAAGATTGGCGGGGAGGACATGACAGTGGTTTTAACGGTTAACTGATTTCTGTCGTCTGTCGCTTCGCTTGCCGTCCGCAGGGTGACACGGTGAAGATTGTTCGCCCCCTCACGCTCTCCTCCCCCCCATCTCTGTTAGCAGACGAACGGTTATATTGGGCGTGCAGTTCACAGTGCGGGATACTGGATTAGGGATACGGTAGTGTGGGCGAACTTGTGATTCACCCAGTGGTGGTGGTGTTACTGTTCTGTGGCTTCCAGCGCCAGAGACTGCTGCTGTAAAGCTGAAGGTATGGTCTGGTATCGATAGCCGTACTCTACGTTCTGGCCATTGTTAGGTTTGGTTTTCTCGCTTGCAGTGTTCTGGCTTTGCTCGTTTTGGGAAATCGTTTACGCCATTCAGGTGGACTTGTAGCCCGTAAGGCCTGTGTTGTTTTTGTTGGATCTGTTATGATCATAGTTATTTATTCATTTATTATTATTATTAATGTTATTGTTGTTGTTAGTAGTAGTAGCAGTGGTGTTATTATCATGTTGTTATTGTTATCATTATTGCTATTATTATGATTATTATTTTCATCATCATTATTGTTATTTTTCATCATTAGTAGTAGTATCGTATTATTGTTGTTTTTAAACATTTCGAGAGTTTATTACCATCAGTATAGGCCTGTTTCACTGACTATTTTGTTACAGTTAGTTGCAAAAAGTGAGGCGACTGCAGGCATAGGCTAACACCGCCAAACAACATTGACAAACGAACCACAAGACAAAACAAAAATAACTCAACCAAACATGGACAAACGAACCACAAGACAAAACACAAATAACTCCGCCAAACATGGACAAACGAACCACAAGACAAAACACAAATAACTCCGTCAAACAACATGGACAAACGAAACCACAAGACAAAAAAAAAAAAACAAATAAACTCCGCCAAACAACAAACGAACCATAAGACAAAACACAAATAACTCCGCCAGACAACATGACAAACGAACCACAAGACAAAACACAAATAACTCCGTCAAACAACATGGACAAACGAACCACAAGACAAAAAAAAAAAACAACACAAATAACTCCGCCAAACAACAAACGAACCACAAGACAAAACACAAATAACTCCGCCAGACAACATGGACAAACGAACCACAAGACACAAAACACAATAACTCTGCCAAACAACAAATCACAAGACGAAACAGACAGTGTGTTTTGTCTTGTGATTCGTTTGCCCATGTTGTTTGGCCGGGCTATTTCAAACATTTTTCAAGATTTATTTGTTATAGCTAGGCTACAGGCGATGTGTCTGAATAGTCCCAGGTGTGGTGTGTGTGTCGGCCGGGCTATGAACATAGGACTGGAGCCGACTGATATCCGTCATCGGTCACATCAGAACAACTGTACTGGGTGGCTGCTGCCCCCCCCCTCATATGCTACCTCTTTTGTAATAGTTGAAAAGCAGATCATAAAACGCCGTTCGGATCAGCCGCACTTTGAGTGAAGATCCGTGTTGGATTACAGAGAGAGGAAATGCCGAAGGAAGAAGCCGTTTCACGGTTCATGAAGTTGCACACTAACCTCTTAGGAAGGTCGAAACCAGGGCAAGTCCTGCTCTCTCTGCTCTGTTCATTTCTAAATTCCGCTATCTGAACAAGCTGTGGTAATTTTTTTTTTTTGCAGTGCGTAATACCAGATTAGTTAATGATCGGAATCCGAGTTGATTTCAACAATAATCTCTCTCTCTCTCTCTTTCTCTCTCTCTGCCTATCTATCCATCTATCTATCTGCACGTGTGTGTGTGTGTGTGTGTGTGTGTGTGTGTGTGTGTGTGTGTGTGTGTGAACTGCTTGTCACGGTTTAGGTTTCATTTGACTAAACTATTGAATCACATGTAATTTTGAACTACCTGAGACATGCTACATGTCCACTTAGCGAGTTGCATGTATGCTGCACAAGTGAAAACAGCAATGGCAGTAGAGACGCAAATACTATGTACAAATGCGTTGCATGCACAATTTCAGATCCAGTCTTTCCGCCGTCAGCACTGGCACACAGGAATCTTCAATGTGTACCACTTTTAGACATTGATGTAACAAACCTCTCACAACATTAGATGCTCTGCTCCACTGTTTCACAGTTACCAATATGACGGGAACGACCGAAAAAACTATACCTTGTCCCATACCGCCACGTTCGCTTGTAGCATATAAAACACACACACACACACACACACACACACACACACACGCGCGCGCGCGCGCCCCCCCCCCCCCCCCCCTCCCCCTTTCTCAACAGTAAAGCCGAATAAGAGTGTTGCTTGTAATGCTAGGTTTGTAATAGGTAGGTAAATGAAACTTCTGATTTAACAGAAGAACGGGCCCTTCAAGTGCATGTGCATGTGTATGTGTGAGCGCGCGCGCGCATGTGTGTGTGTGTGTGTGTGTGTGTGTGTGTGTGTGTGTGTGTGGCAGGTACGCCCGCCCGAAATGGGCATTTATGGTGTGGAGATAGATGCAAAGAGTGTTCGCACGCGCATGAATATGCAAGCGTTACTTGATGTGTGCTTCTTCTTACCGCAGAACTCATCAAGGAGGTCAGCCAGGCAGCAGGACACGGTGACCATGACAGACCAGGATTCGGACGTCTCCGACCAGCTCATCTCAGTGGATGACGATATGGACTCGGAATGCGACGACGATTTTGACTCGGGAATCAAAACCGACATGGACAGCTTCAGGTCATCACTGACCGATGTACCTTCCCCCTCCTGTCCTACTCTAGGCTCTAAGCTCTCGGGCGGCGGCGGCAGCAGCAGCAGCAACAGCTCCAGCAGCAGCAGTAGTACCAGCGGAAGTCTGACAGCGAAAATGAAGAAAAAGACCTGCCTCGCCAGCAAATGTTTGGACGAGAAAGAGCTGCAGAGCTTGAGGCTGAAGATCAACAGCAGGGAGAGGCGTCGTATGCACGACCTGAACGCGGCTCTGGACGGCTTGCGTGAAGTGATGCCCTACGCTCACGGCCCTTCCGTGCGCAAGCTGAGCAAGATCGCCACGCTGCTGCTGGCCAGGAACTACATTCTCATGCTCACAATTCCCTGGACGAGATGAAGAAGCTGGTCAGCGACATCTATCAGACTCATCCGCCTCCTGGTCGGGGCAACGGGACTCTGCCTCCTCATCTTCCTGGCTCTGTGACCCCCACTCCCTCTCCGGCCCCCGTGGTTTCCGTGTCCGTGAGTGGAACCCAGTCTGGGGGTACCGTCAGCCAGACTCCCCGTTCTCACGCAGCTGCTCACCCTCCACCTCCTCCTCCTCCGCCTCACGTGCACATGCCCCTGGCTCTGTCGCTGACCTCTCTGCATGGTGGGGAGCCCGGCTGTGGTGTCCAGACTGTCGCCCCGGGACCTGTCGCCCTCCAGCTCTCCGGGCAAATCCACCGCCCCTTCCGCCGTCACAGCTTTGGCGGCTCTCAGCTCCCCGGCCCCGACTCCCGCCCATCCTTCACCCCACGCCCCTCTGACTCCCCACGACCACCCGGCCCTGCTGTACGGGCGATGGCACGCGCCCTGCACGTGCAGCCAGTGTCTGGTGGACTCGGTGCGTTGCCCGTTCCCTGGTCACATTGGGCGGTTTCCCTTTCCTCTCGTCACTGCCTCCCCTCCCTCCCTGCAGAAATAGCCCTTCAGAGGATTTGTGCGTGTGTACAGCCTGCACACAGGTGGCGTGCAGTGACTGAATGCACACGGTTCGTCTGGACTGTGTAGGTTGTGAAAGCGTGTTGTGGTTCGACTTGGCTTCTTTCAATTGTGCCAGCGAGATAAAACGCTGAAGTGTAAAGGGATGGGGATGGGGTGGGGGGAAGGGGAAGGGTGCAAGGGGAGTGAGGTTTTGGGAGGAGAGAAAGGGGGAGAGCAGTTGTTGTTTGTTTGTTTTTTGTTTGTTTTTCACACAAACCAAGGCATTTGATAACGGTTCCGTACATTGCTCGTTCTCCGTCACCTGTCTACGCCTTTTCTTCCCTGCCACTCTGCCGTCTAAGAAGAGGCTGTTTCCACTGCAGATCTACAATATGCAGCCTAGAAACTTGCCCAGCGGCTGTGCCACTTTTCTGACCGAAAACGTTAAATCTTCAGACATATCATCAAATCAGTGCAGCAAACGGTGTCCAGCGAGCTGTCTAAAGAAGGTGTACTCGTTATCGTTTGAAAACCACGGTCATCAAGTGTAAATACTTCATTAAGCTGCTTGACCAACAATCTACTCAAATCAAAACTTCAATTTGACTTCTTGCATTAAGCCTTATCTTGTGACCTTGTATTCCCGTAGCTGTGCCTTTTTGTTACTTCTGACAAAACTGAAAGGAAGGGACAACGATATACATTTTCCCTATGCAAGAGCTGTGTGATTGAGCAAATGTAATTGTGTAGTGTGTGTGTGTGTGTGTGTGTGTGTGTGTGTGTGTGTGTGTGTGATATGAAAAAAATATACAAATTTCTGTCTCTGATGATATATTTGTGTGTGTGTGTGTATATGTATGTATGTATGTATGTATGTATGTATGTATGTGTGTGTGTACGTACGTATGTATGTATGTATAAAAGCATCGGTAAATGATGCGAGTTAAAGTGAAGTAAACAAGCTGCAAGTAACAAAAGTAATCAATGCAAAGGGAACGCCATGCAGAAAATGGCATATTGTTTTTTTTTTTTTTTTTTTTTTTTTTTTTTTTTTTTTTTTTTTGAGCTACGAATGGAGTGCCTTTTACGCGTACGACTGGAGAAGGATATGGTGACGTTTTGAAAACTGAAAATGGCATTTTTTTTTCCCCGCTTCCATCTCCACCCCACCCCCCCCGCCTACACACACACACACACACACACAATGCACACGCACACACCTCCTATGAACCCTTTCTCAATCCATTTCATTTCCTTAGCACAGTTTCCTTATTGAAACATGTCATCTGTTTGAACGTTTTCAGGATATCTACATTCTTATTCATGTTTAAGTTTCTATTTTAATCCATACGTAAAGCGTAGCACCCACCCACCCCTCAACTTCCCTCTACCCCCTCCTTCCCTCCCTCTCCCACTTTTCTTGTCATCGAGTTTTGTTCAACTACACTTTTTCTCTTTTTTTTTTTAGTGCAGTCTTTTCTCGGTAGACGAATGCAGTTTTGAATAGATGGAGGTCTCCTTTTCATCTTATACGGGTAAATCATCATGGATATGCCCCTTCTTCTTTCATTCTAGCTGAACCCTTCCGCCTTTCCCCCTCGCCCCTCCCCCCCCCCCCCCCCCCCCCCCCCCCCCCCCCCCCCCCCCCGAAGAAAGTAATATAGAAATTGGTGGAGGCCCAGTTGGACAGAATTAGCCAATGTGTCCAAGTGGAATTTACACTAGTGAAATTGGTTGAGGGCCCACTCACAGGAAAGAATAGTCGATGTGTCCAAGTGGAATTTATACTAGACTCGCACTGAACTGGAAAAACCCTGACCATTTTAATCTTGTAGGCTATGTCTTTACTGAACTCCATGACTGAGACGGAGTGAGTCTCACTTATGGATGATTTTTAACAGATAACAAACTTTGATCCTCATAATCTGCTGACAAGGATTCCTCAGAATACTGAACATTTTATATTTGATTTAGCAAAGAGAATACGTCAATGAATTCTAGCTGATGGGTCCCTTACATATCATGCAATACTTTATTACAATCGTATATACTAGGACTGTGAACATAGAGTTTCCGCTGTACTTAGAAGCAACAAAATGCGATCACGCTAACAAAAGAAGCGCGCATGCACACACACACACAACAAGAACAACAATATGATGCCTGTTTAAAATGCTGTTTTAACAAGTGTGAACTCATCGTGCTGCACCCCCCCCTGCACCCCCCCCCCCCCCCCGCCCCCGCCCCCGCCAACTATGCTTTTTTCCCCGTCGTTTTTTTTTTTTTTTTGAAGGGGGGGGGGGGGGGGGGGGGGTTCTCTCTGTCTCTGTCTGTCTCTCTCTTTAATTTTCCATGAAGTCCAGCCAGTCCCCTGCCAGAGGACGACACCGTTTGTTGCAATTGAGCAAAAGAGCGATGTATGACCAAGGGAAAATAGTCCTTGCTCGTAAAGACATTGACCTTGTTTCCATCGAAAACAGAGGAGATTCTTAAACGGAAACCAGCTGAATCACAAACTGAGTGGTACGACCTTCTTTTTACTATGTCACATTTATTTACAGGTGTCGGATCCCGCGATAAGGCCAGTAGTGTAAACGTCCTTGCGACTCGTGTGGAACTGGCACTGCGTTGCCTGTCGAATAACCCGTAATAATCTGTCCTTCCTTATAGTTTAATGCAATTGATCGTCCAGCTTTGTTAATTCTTGGTTCTTTTTACTCCCAGTTGTGTTACTGTGCACTTATGGATTAATTTTCAACATTTGAAAGTTGTAAGATGTTGTATTTTCTTTTCACTGGCGTTGAACTACTACTGTTCATCCGTAACTATAGTGCCTAGGAAAGGTCACCGGAGACCTACGCAGTGTGCGTTGTGAAATTATGAGAGAACTTCGAACTCCATTGCTGACTTATAAACAGAAAAAAAGAAACGTAGAGAAGCAGAATATCCATAATTCATTTTAAAATTTTGCTTTGCAAAGCAAAGATTGCCACATAAAATGAATGTGTAAATAAATAATAGCACAAATATGGAGAGAGAGAGAGAGAGAGAGAGAGAGAGAGAGAGAGAGAGAGAGAGAGAGAGAGAGAGAGCTTTACATCTGAACAAAAGCAGTAAATGGTTTAAACAGTACATTTCAACTTCACTGTGATGCGCGAAATGGATAACTCTGTCATTACTCAATTGCTTTTCTGTTTTTTTTTTTTTCTTTACAACAAACCGTCAGTTCAAAGAAGTTTAACGAAAAAACGAAATTGACAGACACGCACAGAGACATTGGTAGAAAGACGACAATAAGGAGCACACTGTGTGACGAGATATGGGAGGTCTATGAAATATTTTGAGCATTTCTTTTTTACATGTAATTGAAATGCAAAACCTCTGACGTATTTCCAGCCTTGCCCCTCCGTATATATCATATATATTATATCATACTGAATATCGTTTGTATTAAGGTTAAGAGACACTGAAAATCCGAGACTGCGTGACTAAATAATAAAAAAAAAAAGTAATAAACGAATATCACACAAAGTCGTGCGTTAAGGGAATTTCCTAGAGCAAGAACTCGAGTTAAATTCAAAACAGGCACAAATGTTTATTTTCACCATGTGATAGCAAACTGAATGGTTGTAATAGAATTTGTTCCATTGCGATGTGTTCATTTCTCAAATCGTTAACTGGAGTGATGGAGCATTTCAATCATTTTTTTTAAAGGGAGGTGGAAGGTGGGGCGGGGAAGGAGGGGGGAGGGGAGTATTTTTAAAAAAAAAGACAACTAGGTCTCATGGTGTGGTTTGATGCTTCTTTAGCTTTGTTTTCGTCACCATAAAATCAAAACTATTCTGCTATATGATTTTTTTTGTCGTACTTTTATCTTTGTTCTTTTACAATTTTTAGACTTTAGACATTTGAATGCGTAAGGGAAGAAAGGAATGGATACTTTTAGTCTGATACACACTCCCCCCCCCCCTTTTTTTTTTTTTTTTTTTTTTTTTTTTTTTACACTTTTCATCATACACTTTTTGTCCCTTCTTTCTTTCTGTGCATTAAGCACGTTAAAGGTCACGAAACTTTTAACAGTCCATTGAAACTTTACCAGGCCTACATGTTCTGGCGCACTGACAGGCAACTTCCTTACATATTTCAAATCTATTTACATATTTTGTTTTAAAGGAAAACGATAATATCCCAAGCATATTAATATACATACTTTTGGTTTGAATAATCGAATGGATACAGTCGTATCTGCATTGTTAGGAAAACTGATACTTGGGAAAGAAATTTCTAAAGGTAAGTGGAAAAGAAATTTGTAAACGTAAGTGGAAAAGAATTTTGTAAAGGTAAGGACAGAACGTAAATGCAGGAAGGTACTTGGTAGAAGGCTTAAACATGAAATGAAAACTGAAGTTTTTTTTTTTTTTTTTTTTTTTTTTAAAACTTTTATTATTTGGTTCAAGATAACAAAGATTCCCCCCCATACACTCTTTTAACTTGTTTCATAAGGTTGGTATATCCCTGTAATTGCTGAACGAATGGAGAAAACAAAAACAAAAACAAAACCAAAAACGAAACAAACAAGCACAAAGGTGGAAAAAAACAGATAAGAAAAGAAACCGGCACACCACAAGTAAACAATGAATAGATAATAAGAAAGCAACAAAAACGCAAAAAAAAAAAAAAAAAAAAAAAAAAAAAAAAGAGAGATATCTTGAAAGACTGACAGTGAAAATTACAGAGAGGTTTAAAAAAAAAAATATTCACAAGACATAATAATTATGGTCTCTAGATACTGCTCGCGACTAACGTATTAATTTACGCGTTAACACCCTCTTCTTCATCCCCCCTCCCTCCCATCTGTTCTCCCGCCCCCCCCCCCCCCCCCCCTTTTTTTTTATTTTTATTTTTTCGTAATGTATAAAAACAATATATTTGCCAAGTCATTATCAAAATGATGAAGAATTGTGTGCTTGCTATTGACACCAGCACCCCCCCCCCCCCCTCCCCCCCCCCCCCCCCTTTTTTTTTTCAACGTGTGGTGGGTGCGCGTGCGCGCGCGGGCGTGTGTGTGTGTGTGTGTGTGTGTGTGTGTGTGTGTGTGTGTGTGTGTGTGAGAGAGAGAGAGAGAGAGAGAGAGAGAGAGAGAGAGAGAGAGAGAGAGAGAGAGAGAGTTTAATATTCTATTATTCCAACACATTATTAGATATCTTAAACTATCATATAAAAAAAAAAAATCATCGCTATGGTATAAGCCTACAGCCGGGATGAATTCCAAGAGAAACACAAACGAAGATGGAACTACATCTACGTTCCAGGAAATAACTGTGGAAGAAGACCTGGATCGTGGACACCAGCCTCCAGCCTCCCCAAAACATAGACAGTTATTAAGAATACAACGTAGGTTTATCTTCATCTTGTTTCTCTCTCGAGATATTTTGGGCACAAAAGTTCCCTGACTACCACATTAATGTCAGAATGTGTCGGACAAACTGAGGAATTAAGAAATGTTGAAAGAGATCCCCCCCCAAACGACTTGCAAGTCCAAATCGCATCAAATGTTGTGTGGGAAAAGAAAAACAGTGTTACGTAGTTAGATGTGACTGTGTCTGGTTTCTGTAGCTGATATTAGTGACTGTCGATTGCCACTGAAAAAGCAGACCCCCCACAGAAAGTAACCGACTTTCTGAAATGTGTTCAAAGTCACAATCAAAGAAGACGGAGAACAGTGACCTTAAATAAAAACAAAACAAACAAACAAAAATGAATTATACGTTTTAAAAAGTATTGGATAAACGCTACGCAATGTGAGTAAATTACTGCATACGAGAATTAATGTACAACTGTCTATTTGAATGTACATGAAACGTTTTGCACTTTTCTTGGAAATGACGCGTTTCGACCGGTCTTTCAATGTTCGCAAAGTTTTTGAAAGCAAACTCTCTCTCTCTCTCTCTCTCTCTCTCTCTCTCTCTCTCTCTCTCTCTCTCTCTCTCTGTGTGTGTGTGTGTGTGTGTGTGTGTGTGTGTGTGTGTGTGTGTGTTCAGGCTTGGGGGGTTTCCATGAAGCTCAATTGCGGACACCTTTATTAACATAACATGAAGAAAGAGAAGTCTTGAAAAACACAGTCTCTGATTCATCTTCTCTCCGTTCATAATCCATTTAATCTCCGACCTGTGTATCCATAACCCATTTCACCTATGACCTCTCCATTCATAATCCGTTTCATCTCCGACTTATCCACTAATATTCCATTTCGTCTCCGATCTACCCATTCTTGACCCGTTTCATCTCCGACAATTCATTCGTGATCGGTTTCATCTCCGACGTATCCATTCATAATCCACTTCGTCTCTAACTGATCCATTTATGATTCATTTCATCTTCGACGTATCCATTTATGATTCATATAATCTCCGACGTATCCAGTTATAATTCACTTTAACTCTGACTTATCCATTTATGATTCACTGCAATTCTGACTTATCCATTTACGATTAATTTCACCTCCGACGTATATCCATTCATAATCCGTTTCATCTTCGACTTATCTATTTGTGATTCATTTCATCTCCAACGTATCCATTTGTGATTCATTTCACCTCCGACCTATCCATTTATGATTCATTTCATCTACGACTTATCCATTTATGATTCATTTCATTTACGATTTAACCATATATGATTCATTTAATCTCCGACGTATCCATTTACGATTCATTTCATATCCGACCTATCCATTTAGGATTCATTTTAACTCCGACTTCCATTTCTGATTCATTTCATCTCCGACCTATCCGTTTATGATTCATCTCCGACCTATCCATTTAAGATTCATTGCATTTCCCACCTATACATTTATGATTCATTGCATCTCCGACGTATCTACTCATAATCCGTTTCATCTCCATTTAGGATTCATTTAATCTCCGACTTATCTATTTAGGATTCATTTAATCTCCGACTTATCCATTCAGGATTCATTTTATCCCCGATGTATCCTTTTTGATTCATTTAATCTCGGACTTATCCATTTATGATTCATTTAATCTCCGACCTATCCATTTATGATTCATCTCTGACCTGTCCATTTAAGATTCATTTCATCTCCGACATATCCATTTGTGATTCATTTCATCTCCGACGTATCCATTTACGATTCATTTCATCTCTGACGTATCCGTTTATGATTCATTTCATCTCCCACGTATGCATTCATTCCGATGAAGGATAATTCATGCTTGACATAAACAATGTCGCTGTTACCGCACAAAATGTCACCACTGCACAGAATGTCAGAACGACATTTTGTGCAGTTATTCACTGCACGAATTGTCACAATTTGCACAATTGTGGCAATTTGTGCATCTGTATGCATTTTTTGAAATCACTGCTGCACATATTGTCACAATTCTCTCTCTTTATCTGTGTGGGTGTGGGTGTGGGGTGTATGTGTGTGGGTGGATGGACGGGTGGATAAACTCTATGAAGTCCACGTATATTTTTGCGCTTAAGTTTTGTTTTGATGTGTTTAGCAGTGCCTGAGATATGTTCCAGACAAAACAAGAAAAAACAAACAAACAAACAAAAAAAAAAAACCCAGACTGACGAAGGTGGTAAAAATCAGCCTGACAGAGGGTAAAGTAATAGATTTACCCTCTCAGTGTGTGCATAAAAAGCAAACAAACAAACAAAGCAAGGCTATCGCCGAGTACGGCGGTAAAGTCCATCTTGGTGACAGGGAGAGACAGTTGTGGACCACTATACTAATTCTGCGCAAGGCGTTAGTGGTACTGGCATTAGGGGCACTGGGGGTGTAGGGGCAATACATGGCTTATTGTCAGTTGTTATCCCCAAGGCTAGTGCACCTGTGAAGCAAGTTTGGAGGCTCGAACTTCAAAGATGTGGAAAATATTGCAGGAGAAAGAAATGGGTGCTCAAGGTCCAAGGTCAAGGTCACGCAGATCGTTGATGTTTTGCGAACAGTATTAGCTTACCTTACCTACTCGACAAACAAACTTTGGAAAGGTTACATTTAGTGGTTCAAGAGATATTGCCAAGGCCATAAAAAGGGAAAATATGCAATTTGGGTGGGTATGCGCTGCGCCCAACGGGTGCGCAGTGCACACGGGTTGTTGTCAGTTGTTGCCCCTAAGGCTATGCATCTGTGTAGCAAGTTTCGAAAATCTAGTTTGAAAGATATGGAAAATATTGCAGGAAAAAGGAAATGGGTGTTCAACGATCAGCGTGACCTTGACCTTGACCTTTGACCTTGATGCTTTTTTTTCGAGCAGTATCAGCATGCCTGACTTAATCAACAAACAAATTTGAGAAGGTTGTCTTATGTGGTTGAGGAGACTTTGCCCAAAACATCTGTTTTTAGCCGACGTGGGACACACACACACACACACACACACACACACACACACACACACACACACACACACACAAAACACGTTAAAAAAAAAAAAGAAGAAAAAAAAGCCAGACACGAAAATGGGGGCATAGGTGCACAAATTGTCACAACTGCGAGTTGTGACATTGTGTGCAGTCCTTCGCTGCACAAAATGTCACAACTGGCACAAAATACATTTTGTGCAGTGGTGACGTTTTGTGCGATAACAGTCGCCTCCAAGGCAAAGGAATGAAGGGAGCAAACGGACTTTTCCCCCTTCACTATTTATCCATGTTTCCATAGATGGACAATCATTTTGACCATTTTTCTCCCTCTGTTGTTATATACTATTTCTCTCTCTCTCTCTCTCTCTCTCTCTCTCTCACACACACACACACATACACACACATGCGCGCGCGCGCACGCACGCACGCACGCATTCACGCACGCACACACACACACACACACACACACACACACACACACACACACACACACACACACACACAGAGAGAGAGAGAGAGAGAGAGAGATGTTGTTCAGATGACTTTATGCAGAACTTGCCAAATTGAATTAAAACTTCCATTTTGGGAGGACTATGAACCGTATATGATGCCACGCACACTGCTTGCCTCTCGTGCCGTTTGTTTTACATATGGAACAAAACGAATAAACTACACACACTGTTTTCAGTTTTGGGTGTGTTCTGTGAGTATGTGTATGAGTGAGTGAGTGAGTGAGTGAGTGAGTGTGTGTGTGTGTGTGTGTGCGTGTGCGTGTGTGTGTGTGTGTAAAAAACACAACAGGGACAACTGGTTTCAATGCGAAAATGTCCTTCGAAAAAACTTGCATCACACGTACGTACGTCGGGTACGCAGCAGTAGGCTGCCTCGTCTGCTATGCAGATATAATTATGGATCATAATGACTGATTTTATGCCTATATCCTACATCAGTATTATATCCACAAAGGTAAAGCAAGACTTTTTTTTTTAATCGTCCGAAAATCATATAGTTATAATCATCCAGTTTTCCTGCTGAAAATTACCCTCTTTGTCAAAAACGTTATGACATTTAGACAGTTTAGTCTCTGATGAAAGATACTAGAGGTCATGTGAAATTTTTACTGAACAGCCTATCAATAAAAAAAAAAAAAAAAAGGGTAAAATGAACATTTATGGTGACGTCACTTAACCGCCCAAAGTTTGTGGCCAGCATACTGACGTTATGCTCAGAACTACCCATGATGCATTTGGTGAGAGAACCTAGTACAAAAGACTTGGAAACAAACCGAGCTGCCCTACTTGTTCGTTAACTTTCATTCCAACGTTCTCGAGGTTATATGATAAGAAAAGATAATACCATGGCTCCGGCGTACCAGAACCACTTTAGAGAACGCGTGAGTATTCTGAACCGACTGCAACAACCTTCCTCTACAAGTCGTCCATAGTTATAACTCTTCCACCATTTTCTTCTCCTTTAAACGATCTTATCTCATCACTTATTAATGAGAAATTTAAGCTGCTGTTTTGAACGGTCAGCACTACGTCGTTGATACGCTCTACCCAGACTATAACATTCTTTTGGCATTCAGAGTACCGTTCTGGTGCGGTCTTATTATAGTGGATGTATGCTGGATGTCTCAGTAAGTGGTGTACATTTATTATTTGATGAAGTTAGAATACGGAACTTTTCAGTGGTTTTGGTTTTAGGGGGGTGGGGGTGGAGGTGGGGTAGGGGTGGGGGATAAAGTCTGTCTTCTCTATTGTATAGCGACACGCCACCTCTCCCTGTACTAATGAATCTTCAAACTATACCTGTTTATAACAAACAGTTTTATAGATGCAATCCCGGTACTGAAATTAAAAAGAAAACGATACGAACTTTTCAAAACAGCATTAATGACAGACTGTTGAATGATACTCGTGACACTGCAGTTTAATAGTCGAGAAACCGCTGTTGAATTATATTGGTCAAATTATGGTTTAATGATGGTGAAGAAGAAGTTTTGTGTGTTGTCCCTCCTAAATAAGAAAACAATTGTCTCCCACTTCCAGACACTCTATGTACATTAACAACAACACTTAAAAATCACTTTACATGTTTATGAACAACAACACTTAAATCACTTTACATCACTTACTGAAATCTGCTTCAAAATCTCCGTAGGTTCAATATTGTGAAGCTGATGAGCAGCAAGGAACCACGCCTCTGCTGAAATCCCAGCGCTGGGTGCATGTTAACATCGCCCCGACTACCCTTCTCCCACTCTTCTGTCTGGCATTCCTCATCTCTACACCTCATCACGTAATATTTCTATTCTGACATAATCGCATATACTGTGCGTCCCCTCAGCTCAGAAGGGTGCAGCATGATTGCGCAGCTTTTGACTGATTTCCGTTTGCATGCTGCAGTCTTTAACAAAATTCGTATGCACAACCATGTATATGAACCTTTGAATCTTATCGACTGATACGTCTGAAATAAATGCTCTTCCGTTTGCCAGCGTTAGCTGTTGTCGCTCACTAACGAGGAGGCACAGAAGTTTTTGTGACGGGGAAGCATTTGCAGGCCCTCAGCTGAAACCTGCGTACCGAAATCTCGAAATGGCGTTGTTTGCGAAGTCTTGAGGGTACACTCAAAAGACTACATGCCCCAGATGGTGTTTTAGTAAACAAAATGATTCCGTGGTGCTTTGTCTCTCTGTTTCAGTTTTTTTCATCGCGCAACTTCAAAATTTTCTATAAAGTTAAACGCATAATCCATTTGGAGCTAGAATGCAGAGTATGCCTCTGAACTTCCCATGGAACTGATTTGCACACTCATTGTAGGCACATGTAGCAAGTGCGACTGGCACACAGTCAAAAAAAAAACAAAGGATACCTTGTGTCCGACTAAGGACACGGAAGGACACTTCATATCCCTTTAATAGGAAGGATGTTTCGAAGGAATTTGTTTCTCATTAAATTCTCAGTGCAGTCGCTCATTCATTTAAGATTCACGCAAATAGTGCGGTGTGTACGCTAAAATCTTGGACTGCCAAAAATTAAATGCTTCCGTCTGGAATACTCGTGCAGTTACCGTACACTATTCCCGAAGTCTCTTTTTACAGTTTCTCTCAAAAGAAACATTGATTGAGACAATATTTAAATTTTTCATACCTACAGTTTTCAAATCATCTTTCATACTCTCTCTCTCTGTCTCCCTTTGTCTGTCGCGACTGCACGTGTGTACACGCCTGCAGACAATTCCCTGCGTATGCGCACGTGTTTTGTGTGTGTGTGTGTGTGTGTGTGTGTGTGTGTGTGTGTGTGTGTGTGTGTGTGTGTGTGTGTGTGTGTGTGTGTGTGTGTGTGCGTACGTGTGTGCGTGTGTGTGTGCGTTTGTGTGTGTGTGTGTGTGTGTGTGTGTGTGTGTGTGTGTGTGTGTGTGTGTGTGTGTGTGTGTGTGTGTGTGTGTGTGTGTGTGTGTGTGTGTGTGTGTGTGTGTGTGTGTGTGTGTGTGTGTGTGTGTGTGTCCCATTTAGTAATTTACTTAGAAATTAGTTTTCTTGTTATAATTCTATGTCTTTGAATCTCTCTGTCTCTCTCTGTCTCTCTATCTCTCTCTCTCCTTATAAAAGTGAATAACTTCGGATCCTTCGTGAGCAAAACAAAGTTCTCAACAAGTCAATTATCGTTATAAATTAACTTCCGCCTGAAAGTAATCAACAATCCTCATCTCCATCCATCTCCCATTCCTCCTCACCGACGCCTTTTGATAAATGAATGAATAAGTACATAAATAGATGAATAAATGTCTTCCAAAAGATTCCCCCTACTAACGTTTGACTCCACGACTCCAACGCTTGCTTTTCCGTCAAGCAAATGAGTGTGAAAATCAAAACAAACACAGGAAATGAAAAAAAAAAACAGACCCAAAAAAAAAAAAAAAAAAAAAAAAAAACCCAGAAGCAAACGAACCATACAAAACAAACAAACAAACAACAGAAGAAGAAGAACAAAAGGGTCTGTCCTTTTTACCAACCAGAAGCTAACAAGAGTATCGATAGTTTTTGTATCAAACTGTCTTCAAGTATTCCAAAGGATCATGGAGAGAGAGAGAGAGAGAGAGAGAGAGAGAGAGAGAGAGAGAGAGAGAGAGAGAAGGAGAGAGAGAGAGAGAGAGAGAGATCAGTGGCCTATAGCCAGTCTTGACTCAGAAAAAAGAAGAAAAGCAAAAATCATCAGTTGTTGACCAGTCTTCATGCATACAATTATCTTGGAACAACCATGGAGGAGGAAGGGAGTGGGGGAAGTACAGGGAGAACAGAGGAAGGAGGGGATCGAGGGAAGGAACATCATCTGAAGGGGTATAATAATATAGTGGATTGTCGCTAGCCCTTATAAAGCGCACTCAAGTGCCATACATCAACTACATTCACATTTGAAACAAATCATTCTGCTGTCCTTGATATCCCAGAGCAGTAAGACAGTTGGCAAGCTGAGTGGATCGTCTAACGGATTTCAGGCAGAAATCATTGCGCTCCTTTGTGAGAGACGTGTTTATTCCAATATCCTTGTATTTGATGCAGTGCATCAACACACGTTTTTTTGATTAGCAACGTGTCAAGTCCTTTCCATGAATCTTGGAATCCAGCACTGCACTCCGCTCTGCGACAGTTTCGTTTCCGCATGCGGTTCGGAACACGAATGGTGAGTCGAGAGGAAGAGAGAGAGAGAGAGAGAGAGAGAGAGAGAGAGAGAGAGAGAGAGAGAGAGAGAGAGAGAGAGACAGACAGACAGACAGACACAGACAGAGAGACGTACCCACACTTTGGACTTCGGCCTTTTGTCATGCTGCAGTTTCTTTTGAAGTGGCATAAAATTTTCGTCCGCTGACCACAGACTGCAAAAACTTCATGTCTTGCGAAGCGAAACATAACAGCGGCGTTCTCCTGTCCTTGTGCATCAGTGGGCGTCACGGGCTGTCTCTCCGGATGAATGACTGCGTGAGGGGATGTGGCGATCTGACAAGCAAAAGGAGAGAATGCATACAGAATCTCCTGTGCACTGTTCACTCAAGAGACGGGTCGTCGCAACATAGAATTGACAGCGCCAGTTCCACATATAATGTGAACTGATATCCATTTCAAGCAGGCCTCTCACATATTCACAAGCAGAAGAATGGTGTGTGAAAAAAGTGATCATCAGAGGAACTCGAAAGACGACATGCCCCAGAGGGTGGTACAATTCCTTAAAGTCAAAAGGGGGTACAAAAGGAAATACTTCCGAACAGCTGCGCAACATCTACGGAGGGTTCTCATCCAATACGCAAGAAAAGCTCTGAACTAACACCCTCCAAAAGAGAACTCACATACGCTTCATCAAAAGATTTTCCGTGCAGGTATACAAAGCTCCCGGGCAAGATAAAACAGTTAAAAGACTCAAAGCTCCACGATTATTCCATGACCTCCCTCTTGCCAGGACTCTAAGAGGTGGGCTAAGCTAGGGACAAAAACCCCACCGAAGTCTCAGGATGATTCTATGTAACAGTCTTCATAGATTTTTGACTAACCCCCACCGTGGGTGCAATTGCACCCATGCTTTCACTCAATGCTTCACCTTTCAATTACTACTCCCACAATCATGCCGTAATTTCATGATTTTTTAATAAAAGATCCAAGCACGTGCTGCCCAAAAATGATGCTGTTTCGTCCCTTAATAAATAAGACAACAAACCTTGTAGAAATAAAGGACATAGTAGACAAAGGAAGCACGACACTCGGAAGCACACACTTCAAGAGGCCACCTTCCTGGCTTAAGAACAGGAGCACATTTTTCTTTTTTTTCTTTTATTTTTTTTACACACGTAGAAGACATTCTTC
>JADBJO010001490.1:230000-237500 GCA_016801955.1 Conus betulinus
TACCGTTACCCAGATTTTACTCGATCATAAAAAAACAATCATTTGTTGGTGTTTTTTTTTTTTTTTCAAACTTGTTTGCTGTGACAACGCGCACTGTAACCAGTGAGATTTGACGCCACACAGTGATGAGGACATAGAATTCAAATTCTTTCAAATTAATTCTAGAAAAACAAACAAATTGGCAAAGCAAAATCCATAGTCATGCCAGTAATTCTCATGAAAAATAGAATTGAGATTGATGAGAAACATTGTTCCTCTGTCTCTTTTGCATACATCACATTACATGTACAGTTGACTTAGTTACAGAAAGTTGTTCAACATTTTTGTTACATTTCATGATTTACACGATAACACAGTGGCATGGCCCTATTTCTGTACGTCATGCAAGCACCCAAGGCCTTTTGATTGAATGGCTGATGTTGGATCCATAAAGCCATATGAAATATCTCTACTGATCGAAAAAAAAAAAAGACTGTTTATCAATTTTAGTCCATTTCATTCATTCACCAGTTTATTAATTTTGTTCATTGATTGATTGATTGATCAATTCAGTACAGCTCTGTATTTACTCTTCTTCTTTGCTTTGAGTTTTGAGCCCACAATCATGGTGATTGATGTCAATTTTTGCCACTTTCAATTCTGATAATCACACTGTAAAATCACCGTGTCCCACTGCTTAAATCAAAGACAGACATGGGGAAAAGTCTTGACTGTGTATCTGATACTGTTGATATGCTTCAAACTTAAGGTTCTATTTCTTTTGTGCAATCCGGGCAAACTTAGGATATAACCATAATTGTCATTGTTTGAACTACGGAATGGTTACTCCATAATTATAAGCAGATGACAGTTTGGATTTAGGGGAATGCATCTATAGGTCTCACAGCAAGTCACACAAGTCTTCAGTGTCCTGTCTTATTGGGATGTGTGTTATTATCCTGTATAATATATATGCAAGCACACACAATTGTCTGTTCACCTGACTTCAGCCCCACTTTTAATTTTGTTTAGCTGAAAATTTATAAACACTATAAATTCAAACTGATCAGTAATTCTTTTTTTTTTTTTTTTTTGTCATTACAGATCATAACTTTGAATATAAAATGTGGTGTTGTCAGCCAGTTTGGTGTTATAATAATCAAATGTGTTTCAGTGTATTACTAACGAAGTCACTAAAGGTAGATTTGTGGCATCCCATCCTGCTTGATTTATGAGACATTAATAAACAGTGCATTTTGAAGTTGTAGAATAGTACATTATTTTACATTTTTGAATGTGATTAAATGAACTTAAAGAAGTCACATCAGTCTTCAGTATTTCAACCATGATGCACTTTTTTTTTCTTTTTTTTTTTCAGATAGCAAGTCCTTCATTCATTTTGAAAGTTTTATAGCTTGCCTCTGATTTAGTTTTTCTTCTTTTGTGGCATGATATGTTGCTGAGGACAAAATGATAATATGAAAATAAACTCTCAGGCCCTGATGCAACCAGACAAAAGCTTATAATTTTTGATTTTATGCATGAATATTTTGCATCTAAATAATTATGCAACTTCCTTATGATTGTAGACATTCAGTTGCTTTATCGACATTATGATTAATCATTAACACAGACTGAACAGAGTCAACCGATCACTATGAAAAAAAAAAAGAAGAAATCTTTTAGATGTTTTCCTCATTTCAGTGTTTAGCAGAACGTATTCTTTTCATTTATTGATACTGTCTTCTCAGTTTATGCTGTCTGGGACTGTTCAGTGTTCTTACAAACTTGTTTTAACTGTACATCATAACAGCATTTCATATGGTCTCTCTGAAGCTGGCCTGTGTAATGGGGGCACTGTGATGATGAATGTTGTGCTGGTTGTTTCCTTCTCTAACAGTTATGGGCAGCTGCCAAGGTGGTGGACAAGGGCCCATCTCTTTCTTCGTTTCCAGCTTCCCAGCGTCGTTCTTGGCATTTTTAAGTCATTCATCTCTTCTTCTCGAACTCTCAGATGGTGGTGCCAGTTGCCCTGTACAAAATTGGCTGTCCCTCCAAAGGTCTGCCAGGTCCCTGTGGAGCTTGGCCCTCAGAGCCACTGGGCTCCGGTCATGTGTCTCGCCTGGCAGTAGCATGGAGGTGACAGGCCTGTGTAGTATGTGCTCGGTGTCCATTTCAGCCTCTCTACATGGGCACATCACAGATCTTGTATCTTTTGTGCATGTGTGTACAATTCAGTCTGTTGTGTCCAGTCCTTAGTCTGAACTTTCAGTCATCAAAGATTATTGTCATCAGACTTACTGGTGAGCATTCCAGGCTCTGCTGAATCATTGAGATCATTGATGAACAAAAATTGGTTCCTGGGGACAGCAGCACTTCAGCACTTGATCATTGGTCTGTAATTAGATAAGAGCGTTAGGTCCCTTTCTTAAAACACTACATGCGTTTTCCATTCCTTGAGAATGCCAATATGACCTTTCTGTGAACTCAGGGTTGCATGTACTGGTACAGCTGTGGAGGACACTGAGCGCAGGTATGTGATGAGGTGCCGTAATATTGGATTAAAAAAAAAAAAAAAATCTTTGCTTCTTTAGTTCAAATATAATGAATCTTAAATAATGTTAGCGAACCGCCAAGAGAAACGTGGACAAACGAGTCACAAGACAAGACAAAACACGACGCGTTTCGACCTCTTAGGTCTTCTTCAGGCAAGACACAAACAAACAAATAGGACAATAAAAATGAACAAATTTGTCACTTAGCTTTGATCTCTTCAGCGCAAGGTAGGCGTTGAATGAAAACGAGGCTGCTAGAAGGGAGATAATGTGTAAGTCAAGGTAGTCATGATGATAATTATATTACTGGTAGGAATGCTAATAAAGGTCAAAATATTGAAATAATAAATTAAGACAGGATTACTACTACTTTTGGTGATAATAAGGCAATAGCAGTTGTAGTATGGGAGAAATGAGAGTGGGTTACAGGATTCTTAAACACCATGGTTGCCATGGGAACAGTCTTTGTGGCGATGGCGTTGGGGGATGTCAATTCACTAACAGTAGTACTACTGATGATACTGCTAACAGCTATTGTGAAAGTAAAGGTAATAAAGCTTAAAAGCATGATACATATATATATTTAGAAAATACATTTTTATGATAATCATAATAAATAAAATCACGAAAAAAAAAAAAAATGAAACATAAAATTTGTAAAGAAAAAAAAAAGTGTAAAAAAAAAAATAAATAAAACAAAATAAAAATGAAAAAATAGAAAAATACAAAAAATAACAATAGTAATAAATAGACAATAAACAATTGAAAAATAATAAGATAATATTATAAATAAATAGAAATGATCAAAAAAAAAAAAATCAACAATTTTAATTATAGTAATGATACTAAAGGTATTAATACTAATACTTAGAGGATTAAAAACACACACACACACACACACACACACACAACAACAACAACAACAAAACAAGAAGAGGAGGAGGGAGGAAGGAGGACGGGAAGGAAGGAGAGATAGAAGTTATAAATTATGGGAAGGATGGAATCTAATAGGTATATTAATAATTATATGCATATTAATAGTTTTCTTATTAATTGTGATTGTAACTATACAGTAATGATAGTGATGCTATAGGAGGCTGGAAAAGTGGTAAACTTGAATGTCAGCAACGAATAAGAACAACATCTGACAGTATTACACCTGCAGATTGTTCATCCATCTTTTTTTTTCAATAACATCTACATAATTTGCCTGTGTAATAAAGGTCAGGGTGGTCATGGCTTTTGCTTTTTCTTTCTTTCTTTCTTTTTTTTTTTTTTTTTGATCCTGTGAAGTTTGTTCAATTGTTGAAAACTATGCAAGTCTTAGTTCCTGGTGCTATGTACTTTTTGTTATTTGTTCTCATTGCAAGGTTTTACTGACTGCAGAGTAAGAACTTTCATATATATGGCAAAATGTGAAACTCAAAAAGCATATTTCATGCTCTCAGTCTCTGTCTTTCTCTGTGTCTCTGTGTCTCTGTCTTTTCTGTCTCTGTCTCTCCTGTCTCTTTCTCTGTCTCCATCAGTCCGTCTTCTTCTCTTTGTTAGGATGGTGATGACATTTGTTCCCCCCTAGCCCACACCCCACCTCTCGCCCCCCACTGTGTGTGGTGGTGTCACGTGCGTAGTGCGTGTGCTCGCATGCGCTCCTCGCATGTTCCCGCACCTAAAGGACTATTTTATAAACAAAAAAAATCAAGTACAAACGCTCTCTATTGAGAAAAAAACTAAATGCAAAACTATAGTCAGGGATCCTATCCGACTCAGATACTCCCTAATTTCACTGCCCATAGACGTGCAATTGATAGATGCCAACACGACAGTCAGGTAGTTAGTTGTATCATAATCAGATTGTCAGATTAGAGCCTGTGCAGCTATTATCCCTGGGCATGGTGGAGGCTGTCCTGATTTGAAGAGGTGGGTGGAGAAGATTGTTTTAGCAACGTAGAGGAGATTATTTTTTTTTTTGTTTTTTTTCTTTTTTGCCCAGTGCCACCTTATTTAAACATAGGGGTTGATTGCGTCTGTTTTGCGTTGGGGCCCCAGTTGGTCTGGAATTCCATTCCCTCTCATTTGTGCATGCATAAGATCAGAAAAACGCAATGTTGAAAAGAATCCCATCCCAGACGAGGAATATCAGTGAACACATGGCTCTTACTCCAAGCCTTGCAGCAAGTCGTATTTGGGGGAGGAAGGGAGGGAGGGAGGGAGGAGACAGTTTGGTGGTCAACACAGCAACCGTCACAAGTACCAATTGTGCTTCTGCTGTCTGACCGTCATGGACATGCTGATGACTCTCGATCATTCTGCCCTGACCACGATTTGCGGTGAGATGAGATGAGAGGGAGGGGGAGAGATGGAGAGGGAGTGGAGAGGAGCGAGAGGGGAAGAGCGGAGAGGTTGAGGGGGAGAGAGAGAGAGGGGAGGGGGGGTGGGGGAGGGCGGGAGGGGGGGAGGAGAGGGGGAGTGGAACGGGAGAGGAGGGGAGAGGGTGAGGAGGAGAGAACCAGGAAGGGGGGTGGGATGCGGAGAGGGGAGGAGAGGAGAGAGGGGGAGGAGGCGAGGGAGCGGACGGGGAGGAGGAGACGGGAGGAGAGCAGGGGGAGGGGGGGATGACGGTGGGAGAGAGTGAGGAGGTGTGGAGGGAGCGCTGGGAGAGGAAGATGTGGAGGGGAGGAGAGGGAGGCGGGGAGGAGAGGTGCGGGAGCAGTCGGGGTAGGGAGAACGGACGGGAGGGGAGTGAGAGGGAGGACGTGACCGAGTGGTGAGGCGAGGAGAGGGGAGAGGGAAGTCGGGAGGTGGAGAGGGAGATAGAGCGGAGCTGGACCACCGATTGGGGGAGAGAGGGAGGGAGAGGTGAGAGTGAGGAGGGGCGGAGTTGGGGGGGGAGAGGGAAGATGAGCGGAACCGACGGGGTTGAGAACAGGAGAATGGGGACGGAGAGAAGGGAGAACTGCCTATGATGATACATTAATCAAAAAGGTCATGGGCCCCCTCTGAAGGGAGATGAGGAGAGAGAAGAAGGGATGGGAGAGGAGGAGAGGGAGGAGAGAGGAGGAGAGAAGGGGAGAGGAGAGGAGGAGAGAAGGGTAGAAGGAGGGAGGAGGGAGAAGGGGAGAGAGGGATGGGGCGGAGAGGGAAGAGAGGGGGTTGGGGGGGGGGAGGAGTGGGGGCATCATGTTTCAGCTCATATCTCGTCATGTTGCATCTAATCCCTCTGACCTATCAAAATCTATCTAATCATAGCGTATCTATCTATCTATCTAGTCGACTTCGATCTATCTAGTAGCTATCTATCTATCTGTCTAGCTATACACACATACACCCACAGCACACACACACAGACCCCACCACAGCACACACACACACCCCCACACGCACACATGCACACAAAGAGAGCGAGAAGAGAGAGAGAGAGAGAGAGAGAGAGAGAGAGAGTAGAGAGAAGAGAGAGTGAAAGTGTGGGACTGAGGGCTCAGGTGTGTTTCCACGTGATGGATGACAAATCTGAACCTGTGTTTCTCGCAGAACGTCGAGGGAGTTAGATAGTCAATCCGGTGGGAACAGTGAGACATTCCGGAGCTAGAGGGCGGAGAGAGCGGCTTGCGAGCCCTCTACACCTTTGTAAAAATCCTAACACGAAACGACTCGTTTAACACAAGTATGAGGGGCGAGATTCAATCAGTGAGTTATTGCAAGTTTGGCCGTAAATCGTGACAAAAGTACATTTTGCGTCCAAGATCTAAGATGGGTTACATTATGAAACTTTATTTTCCCCCCTGAGAGATGCCGTATGACTTTCCTTACCAATAAATAGTGTCGTAATGAGATGTTTTTAGGGAGAGTTTTCGTTGCAGCATAGGGAGAGTTGTGGTCCGTGTGTTACACTGATACCATCTGAACAGTGGTTGTTTTCTCAAGAATCAGTTAGTCAATCCTGAAACATTACCTTCCACTATCTGCTGCACTTGCCACCAACTGTGAAAATCTCCACACGAACACTCGTTTAATAGGTTTTTCAATCAATGTATGCCAAATTGGCAGGAATGTTTGGCACTATGCGCTGAAAAGGACATTTTTGCCAAGATCATAATTATGAACATTAATGAAACTGTATGTTTCACTGCCTCTTTCCGTATTGACTTTCTTAAAAGAATATTGTGTGGTGATGAAATGTTTTAAATCAGTTGTTGCAGCATGATGATTTGTGAACGTCAGCATTAATTAAAGGTTTGACCTGTGGGGTGGGTAAAGAAAGAAAGAAATCAAGCACGCAACCATAAATTCATTTACCAAACCAATGATTAAAACTTAGAATATTAATAATTGATAATTTAGAGTGTTAAACAATATGAAATTTGAATGCCTGCACTATTGCGCGATGGCTTACCTTATGGGTATGTTGTAATGCAGCTTGTCTTCTGCCGAGTGCGTCTTTATGACTTTTAAAAAAAAACTTCGGCCCACTGCATGCGAGGCGGCGCGGAAACCATGCGCGCGGGGGGTAAAACGAGAGGCGGGGAGGGGCCGGGGCGGGGAGGGGCGGGGGTTCAAGTCTGTGCCACCATGCCTTTGGCCGCATACATTATGTTGTGCCAAAGTGTTTTTGCCCACACACCGCGAGGTTGCTGTTAATTACCGCGTGAATCATAAACAACAGCTCCGGCATCGCTCGAGACCAGTTAGTTCTCTCACCTGCTCGGGGATCCGGTTACCACAAAGGGAAACGAACCACAGAGTGATCTGATGCTAATGGTGTCGCCTCCCGTCTCGTCCTAAGCTCCTAGGCTCTATCCCCCCCCTTCCGCCCCCCCCCATTGCCCCAACCCCCCCCCTCCTCCCCCCCCCCCCCCCCCCCCCCCCCCCCCCCCCCCCCCCCCCCCCCACCCCCCCCCCCCCCCCCTCCACCCCCCCCCCCCCCCCCCCCCCCCCCCCCCCCCACAGCCACCCCGTCCTTCAGCTTCCA
>JADBJO010001490.1:247500-292500 GCA_016801955.1 Conus betulinus
AAGAGTCACAATTCCGCGACACATTCAGTTTTGTCCATACTTCCAGCCTGGATATAACGCGGCTTCACTGCCGTCTCATGATGATAAACCCACTGGAATGGACCGCTGCTTTAACGCATTGGTGTCCAGAGTCTTTAACCTATCGGTGTCGCGCTTGAAATAGTAGCAGGCTCGGAGTAAGCGCGAGCCCCGACGATCGCGCGGGGAGCATGAAAGACGACTTTGCCTGCCAGAAAGAGGAGCTAGATGGATGACAGGGGAACAAACCCACGGCCCAGGCGAGCGGCCGACCTCTGCCCAGCCAAATTAAGCCAGTGCGCTTCGTTTTCCCCAGCCAGCAAATTGTTAGGTGTGGGAGCTTGACGCGGAGTCTCCGGGCTCAAGTCGCCATTGTAACATGGCTGTCAGGGAAGGGGCGGGCACCATGAGGGAACCGGTTCCCGGGGACAATGGCTCCCCCATGACATATGTGCAACTCAAGCGGGCTCCCTTCCCCCGCGCCGGACGGAGGGGCAGGACCAAATCTGTCACTGGCTGACGCTGCCGACTTCCCGTGTTAGACACCCACACGTCCCTTCTCAATCCTCATCCCCCCCCCCCCCCCCCCCCCCCCCCCCAGCCCTCCTTAACATAAAAGAGCGATGAACATGGGATTTGCGCTTGGAGTTAACCAGACAAGCCTGAGAAAGACCAGCGAGAAAATTCATAATCATAGGCAGAGAGAACGGGGTATTTAGACAAGTTGTATGCTTTAGGATGTTTACTTTTCTGTCTACGTGCCAACTATCACACGTAAAATAAAACTGAGGCTTAAATACAATACTGCAGCAAACTGATACGATTTTTTCCCCTATGCTTACTTGCTAAAGAAAATAAAGCCGAAGATTCAGCAAAAGCACAAGACAAAATCAAATCAATTGTTTTGCTATGTGCATGTCTATACCCTTATGGTACACGCGCACATTTTGGGTGAATATTACTTCTGTGGGAAAAGGGGGCAGAACACGGTGTCTTGATTTTAAAAAAAAAAAAAAAAAAAAAAAAAAAAGAATAATTAAAAAAAGAAAAAAAGCTCTAAGAGACTGCATCGCTGTACGTAAAAAAGCTGTCGCATAAGAATAAAGAGATTTACTGCGCACATTCATACCGTGGATTGCGTGTAAAGTCAAAGACGCCAAACGTTTACCCATTTACTAGCATGACTAGTCCTGATGTTAAAACCACACCAGTCTTTGTGAACAGCAATAGGCTTGGGGTTGACCTTCATCCAAGGAATGTGAGCAGAGCTCCCAAGTTGTACGAAGTATGCACAGGATTCGCAGTGAGCCGAAGATGAAGCAGAGCCAGCCAACACACGGTGAAACACTAAACACACAAAGCAGACTAACATACAGACATTCTGACTTATTGCGTTTGACAAACTAGGGACATCTCTGGCACAGCCTGCTGGAGAGTGAGTCACAGAACAATGTCATATATCCCAGTACCACATTAAAGCCCCGTTATCTTTCTGTAAGTAAGCGGCAATCGAACCCATGGGAGAAAATGGTATTCTACTGGATCCTGTTCTATTCAGCCCGCTTGGGACGACTCCAGCAAAAACAACACAAATATGAAACTTAAGCTAACAAACAGGTACTACAAAGAGGGAATAAAAATTTTACGACTGATTTTGCCCAGCAAACAGCGTTTTCATAGGCCTACGTATGTTCTGACCTAAAGAATCGCAGTTTATCACAATAAAGCTTACACTGTAAACCGCTTCCTTTCAGTACCAGATCGTTTCAGTTACCGGATAATTTCTCATTTCTCTAGTGTCCCGGTCAAAAAGGGATCTCCTCCACCCGTAATCCAAAGTAATTCCGCTAAACCTCATGCACAATCTTAGTCCCCAGTGACACAGGGTTCGCTAATTTCAAGTTGATCACTTGATTTTAAATCTGCATAGCTTCAAAGGGAACATTTTGTTTCCGATCTATCCGAAGATCGGCCGATTTCGTTTCTCCCTACTTTCTTCCTCTTGATCTCTGCATCTGATCTTGACACGCTTTGTGAACAAGTCTGCGCTCAGTCCCATCCCCCAGAAATTTGATTGTGCAGGATATTTTGAATCATCTGTAGTAGGTTTCAGGCCTATCTGTTGTTCATCTTTTGTAAGTTACGATTTCCCCCCAATATCGTTTTTTTTTTTCCTCTCCAAGCTTGCAATGTGCCACCCATAATCAATGTAGAATAATAATGCATTAGCATGGATGAGGATGTTTCGCAGAGGGTTTAAAATGGCTTGCAGCTAGAATGTTTGCTAACCGTGCTTTGACAGTTTTTATAGCGTGTTCTTTCTACACATGGTCCTGGCATTTGTACGCGGCTATTACGTCATCAGAGAAAACTAAAAAGATGCATGCGTAATGTATTTCTTGTTATATATTGCTGTAAAATATCTTAAGCAACAACACCATCGTATGACCACACACACACACACACACACACACACACACACACAAACCCCCCCCCCCCCCCCCCCCCCCCCACCCACACCCCCCCCCCCCCCCCCCCTCGTACTCACCCCCACACAGGATCTGACACATAGGCCTATATAAAACTCTCTTTTTTCACATATACACACAACGATCACCCTCGCATCTTCCAATACCTGGGCACACACACGCATATGATCAAGGTCACACATACACCCCCCCCCCTCTCTCTCTCTCTCTCTCTCATGCTCACACACATACAAACATTGTCTGTCTGTCTGTCGTCTGTCTCTCTCTCTCTCTCTCACACACACACACACACACACACACCGCACAGCTACCACATGTTGCTTTAAAAAAAAAAAAAGAAGAAGAAAAAAAAAACTTGACACTTCTGTCACGTCATTAAAAAGCATGCTTCTTGAGTCCCGAAAGAGAGGGAGACTGAGACTGAGCACGCACATTTAGATATTTTGTAAAACATCCCTTAATCACCTTCCTGTTAAAGTCTAATGTATCTCGATTTTCTCAGTAACTCATGCTTAGCATTCACATAAGAAATAAGAGGATTTACAGAACACTTCTCTGCCAATTCGAGAGTGAAGTGGAACTGAATACTCGCACCACTGTCTGACATCTTGCAAATTTATGTAAGGTTGAAAACCAGTCGTTTTCGACAACTTAAAGGGGGCAAATCCTGTAGAATTACCAGGCCCAAGGCCTGTTCAGTTTATTCAAAATTCATGTTGTCCCAGTGAAATAAATAAAGGTATTCCAAGTGATTATCGACGTTGCAGATTTATTGAAATTGGGAGGGGGCGGAGTTGCAGACGACATTCTGTTGGCATGGCGGAAGAATATTCTTCTATGTTTTAAGCGCGAAGTTGTGCAACGTGTTGTTTTTATTGCAAGCAAAATACAGTGGCTTTTCTGCGATTTTTAATTTTGTCATACTGAAAAAGATAGAGAACGGTGCCAAATGGTGATTGTGGGAGACTTGGTTTTTGAACTATTTGATGTGCGGATTCATTGCAAAGTTGAAGACCAACTCCAACAGGGCCTAACGCAAATTTGACAGACCAGTGCACACTGTCACGAGCTGTCCAAGGATGGGCAGGTAATGATATTTACAATACCGACAGTAGTTAGATCTAATTTTTCGGATGGCCTCTTCCCATCGTATATGAAATTTATTGCTGGTTTTCCCACTTTGAATTCAGGTCAGACCTCGCCTGGCGTTTGCAGTGGTCTGCCACAGTGCACCATCATCATCATCATGTGTTGGAGTCTGACAAATTTTACCAAGAATTTGAAACAAAAACCAACGGACTTGTTGAAGAAGAATATCAGTGTGAAAACAAGATCGCGCATGGAGTTTGTTGACGGGTAAAAAAAGCAGTAATTCGGAAGTTTCAAACAAATCTCAAATAATGTTAGCGAACCACCCAGAGAAACGTGGACAAACGAGTCACAAGACAAAACACGCGTTTCGACTTCTTAGGTCTTCTTCCTTGCGCTGAACTCTTAAGCGATGAAAGCTATGTGAATTTTCATTATTTTATTTGTCTGTGTCTCACCTGAAGAAGACCTAAGAGGTCGAAACGCGTTGTGTTTTGTCTTGTGACTCGTTTGTCCGCGTATCTCTGGGCGGTTTGCTAACATTTATTTGAGATTTGTTTCGATATCCGCCTGCAGTCATCTCACTTTGCAACTAGATCAGAAGTTTCAGTTATTTGCTAATTTCATGGTGCTTATAAACCCCAAATCCAGGATCTCATTAGACTGAAGTGTCGGTACAGCCACTGATCCAGGCTAGATCCATGTGAACTGAGGGCCATTACATCCCACATGCTTTGGAATTATAATTCTCTGTTGTTTTTACACACACACACACACACACACACACACTACAGTACATGTTATATGCAGTGAAAATATATTGTTTTACTTTTTGTGATGATTTTTAATGCAGGTAATAGCGAACCACCAAGAAAACAGACATACGAATCACAAAACAAAACACGATGAGTTTCGACCTCTTAGGTCTTACTCTAGTGTTTTGTCTCGTGATTGGTTCGTCTATGTTTTCTTGGCGGTTTGCTATTAATTGCATTTAAAATTTGTTTAGATTTCCGCCTGCATCTCCTCACTTTGTAACTAGATCTTTTTGTGATAATGATTTCAGCCAAACTAGAGCTTTTATCCCGTCTGAGACAATGTAGATTTTCTGTTCTAGGGAGATGTTTTGTGCAAGGAATGCTTCTATCACACATTTGAAGAGGAGATTCACCATACCATCATGGCTGGCAAGCTCTTCAGTCCAGGAGAAACTGTGGCAATTGGAGCCTCTGGAGGCAAAGGTAAGCATCACCAAAGAGTGTCTGTTTTTAAAGTGAAATATTTTATGTTTTTGGCAGGTAAAATTTCTGTGCTGTTGAGACCAACTTGCAACTGTGACTAGCAAAAAGGAAGTAAGTGATAAGGATTGGAGTAAAGGAAGAGGCTAGAGAGGTGTAGGGGTAGGGACTGGGTCAAGTAAATGGCTTTATATGGTGTGTTGTGTGTGTGTGTGTGTGTGTGTGTGTGTGTGTGTGTGTGTGTGTGTGTTTAGGGGGCTTAAAACAGACAGCCTTGTAAATATGTCTTCTTGTAAGTTGTGGGCTAAAACTGCTTGTTATCACCTCATGTAAATGCAGTGTGCATTTTCAGAGATTTCAGAAACAGAAAATTCTCCAGATCTTACAGATAAAAGATCAGCTTGACTGAAAATCATGATGGCGATCTGTTTTAATGAAGGATAATAATTCATACATGGGGGAGAGAGAGAGAGAGAGAGAGAGAGAGGTAGTGTTGACATGTGGAAGTCAGGAACTGGAACTCGATGACTGCTACATCTTGATGGGTGCCTAATAGCGATGAAGATCATGGGAAAGGTAATTGAAGTTTTGAAAACTTATGTTGCATTCTGCAGACTCAGTAAGGTTTCTTTGATGTCATCAGTGTGTCTGCGACTTTGCAGTGAAAGGGAAGCAGAAACAGGTTATGACTTCCACCAAATCTGGCTACTTTGCTTGCTGCAATTGGCAAGCACTGCAGTAGGCATGCATGCTTGGTAGTCACTCTGACAGGACTCCAAAAAGGGTTGGGTGAGAGACCGATGAAAAAAATCTGCTATGACTGGACATTTTCAATGCTGTCCATTTTTGTTCCTGGATAAAACTTAAAAACTACAAGCACCGTGCTTTTGCATTGTTGTTTTCAGACTAGAGACCCTCTTTTGTTCTGAAGTTTGACCGTCTTGTACTATTAGCAGACTGTCTTGTACTATACGCAGCCACACTCACGCTCAAGATGATCCTGATTCAGTCCAAACAGCAAGCAGGGAGTCATTGATGTCAGCCGTTAATTAATCACTAAAGAAGACTGTGTGCCGATACTTTGGAAGTGATATTAGTTGTCTGACCTTTTGTGATTCATCACAAACAGGAGATTATCTGCAAAGGCCCCTAGCGATGGCAGTGATTACTTGATCATAGAACCAGTCTGAATGAGCAACCTCAGTGATCGCATGAACTGGTAATTGCTGGTAAAATACAATTTGCAAAAGTAAAAGACAGAAACTTTTCTGTGAGCTGCCAGTCCCAGGGACCAGTGTAATTTTGCTGGGATCAAGAGCTTAATTGGAGCAGAAGTTGTGTCAGAAGGGAAAAAATCCTGTAAAATGATTTTTAGTTAGTGCGTACATCATGGTCAAATCATACTTCAAATCCATTGAATTGTGTGTAGTTGCAGTTTTCAATCAATGGGCCTACTTTATCATGTTACATACAGCCTGTGTCGTAAACTATTGGTTCAGACACTTGATCAAAGAGGCACTGTCTTCATTATCTAAAAAGACAGGACTTCAAACAAGTGTGAGTAAAACTCGTGTGTTCTCAGGTATCAGCTTGCTACCATGGAGAAATCTGAAAAAAAAAATCAATATTTTCTGTTTCAACAAAGGAGCAGAACCATACTGACACTGTCAAAGTATTTACTAGATGTAGATGACATGTAGCCTTTCCTGAGACCACACATTAGTGATCTGTTTGTTGTCGCTGGTTTCTGCTTTTCTGGGACCAGTTCTGACACTGGGCTGTTGAGTGGCAGTACAGCAGAGTTGGTGCTGGGACTGGCTTGCAAATTTCTTGGCAGGCAGTTATTGAACCTCCGTCTGAGTGTTGGTCTCTTTTGTATCAGTCCCAGTGCGTCCGCTGATACGGAAGACCTTGACTCATGCTCAGCTCAGGCATAAATTTGGTATGGGCACCAAAAGGAAAGTCACCACCATGAAAAGGGGACATGAACTTGAAGGGATACTGGACCAAATAATGAAAGTTCGTTTCTATGTGATGGTCAGTAACAATTATAATACAGTTCTGTGGAGCCCCCCCCCCCCCCCCCTTTTTTTTTTTAAAAATGATATATTCCATTGTCACCAAGTCTTTAATATACAGAGATTTATAGCGTTCATCGGGATCTTGTTCAAAACTGTCAGAACCATGCAGTGGATGAGAGCTTACTTCCCCTTTGAGCTGGCAGCATAATCAATCCTTTGAAGAGGACTGACAGTGAACACCAAGTCCTATGGTAATGTATCAGTGGGTTTTTTTGGACCTGTGAGTATAACCTGGATTTCAGCCTTTGGCATATATCATTTTGTCACACTGGCTAGTTGAATAATAGTGGGTGCTTTCTTTTTTCAGATTCCACAGTGCTGGCCCATGTGATGAAGGTTCTGAATGAGCGTCACAACTATGGCCTCAAACTGATCCTCCTGTCAGTGGATGAGGGCATCACAGGTTACAGGGATGATTCTTTAGAGGTAATGCTTTTAATATGAGCAAGGAACCACCCATATGTGCACTGACATTAACAAATGGTGCAGGTTTGACCCATGTTCGGTCCTTTATGCTGAAATCATTCAGTTTTATACTGGAATACACTTTAATTTTTTTTTTTTTATTGGGAGTCCGGGATTTGTTTAATCATTTGTTGTGATTGCATTCACAAAGTATTAAAGCACGAGTGGTGTTGCCCAGTTTTTACAAGGTTAGTTATGCAGAGGCCCATATGATTGTTGAGAAACTGTGTATGTTCATTATGTTAGTATAATGTAAATAATTTTAGAAACTCCGTAAGAAGAAAGCTGGGATGCTCATGTTTTGAGTGGTGGTTACAATGAAGTCATTTTGCAGTAACAATATTTTGAAAATTACAATGATTGTGAAACTTTTGTTTTTAAGACTAAGAGGCAAATGACCAAGTGTAAAGATCACCACATGGAGGAGTATTTTCATTATTAATCACTCCAATTTTGACAGGCATTGATAAGTTTGCTACCAAACACAAAAGCACATAAACTTTAGAGTAAAAATCCATCGTAACTTTTACCATGGTTGAAATCTGTTTCGACGCATACACAGTATATGCAATATAATTTTGTGAGGAGTCCATGCAAGGTAAGGTAAGGCAATGTTGCACACAGCCCAGCCAACCACAAAAGGCCACATCAGGGCTGTCACCACACTGAAGTCAACTCACAAGTCATTATTTGAAAGAAAAAAAACCTGATTCACACAACTCTTTAAAACACACCTAAAAAACACACGGAAAGTTTGTATAAAAAAAAAAATTTCTCCGCAAAGTCTTACATCAGATGAAAAATTTTAATTTCTTTCAGAAATTCAAGGTATTACTAGTATCAGTAATCAGTTGATTAATTTCATAGACTGTATTTTTACCAATGTAATTTCAGTTGATGAATCCCAACTTTAGACTACATAAGCTGTCATTAATGATAACAGAGCTCTCTCAGTCTGGAGACCAGGATCTGTTACATGCACATGACATGACCCACATGCTTCTAGATAACCCAGCGAATACTGAAGGTGTCACTGAAGATCAGGTGTTGTGGTGAACTTAAAAAGCCTGCATTCGTATTCATTCTGCAGAGGTAGATAATGCTGGCGTAGTAGTATTGTGATAGTTGGCTCTTCATAAATCAGGGTTCCCAGGTCAGCTGTGACAGAAGAAAATCATATTTCTTTTGTTCTGTTGAAAAAAAAAAAAAAAAGCAGTTTTTCAGATGGTCTGAGTTTGACAAAACTGTAATCATGGACATGTTTTCGTGTGTTTGTTTTCTTTCATTGTGACTGGATTTGAAAGAACAGGACCTGGACTATCCAAGAACAGGATGTAAAAATTCTACCACTTTGATCCCTGATGATTTACTAACTTCAGGAAGTTATCGACTAGTCAGTTTCACCCAGTTGATGTACATTAGTACTTGTACATGCACTCATACATACTGCCATTCATACACAGGGCTTGGAAGATTTATTTTTCAGTGATGATTTTTTTGTATTTAAAACCATACATTTTTGATTGCAGACTGTCAAGATCAACCAGCAGCAGTATGAGTTGCCCTTGAAAATTGTGTCCTATGAGGTAAATGACATGTATTTTTTACCCGTTCACTGCCAGAAAATGTTACAAACAAAGGCTTTCACAGTGCCAGGGAAATCTAATGATTTGGGGGTAATAATTAACAAAAAATTCTAGCTCAGAAACTACAAAAGATATAAAAGTGAAATATATATAATTTTGAAGGAAATTGAATGGAGGTTTTGAATCTGGGCTTCTTTTGTTTTAATTTTGATAATAAGAAAATATTTAGGCACTTGGATTTGGATAGATTTTTTTTTTGCACATCAAAAACATATATGTATTTACCACACAGCTTCACATCCAAAAAAGAACACAAAGTAAAAATGTTGAAAATAAAGTTGTATTGTCACACTACACCTGTAAATGAAAGTAAAACAGTCTGGAAGTCTATCAAGATGCTCACACTTCATGCAGACAGGTCAGTCCACGACCACGCCCCCCCTTCCCTCACCATGCTCCCTTGCTGTACTTCAAACCCTCTCTTTCACTCCTCCTCTTCTCCTACCTTTCCTCCTGCCCCGTGTGACACCGCGAGCAGGCTGCGCTCCCCTCTCGTCCTGACTAACACATCACTGGCCACTGGCACACAGTGCATAGTACACACTAGGCTTGCTGGTTCAACGCTGGTAACCAGTCAGCTGAACACACTCTTTAGATCGCACAACACGACTCAGTAACTGACGAATATGGTCAGCAATTCCATCACTATCATCATCTCACCTTCATGCTCGAGTGAATCGTTGAATAAAACATTATTATCTTTGTCAAAAATGATTAGCAGAGCCTGCTCAGCTGTGTAAGTACGTTGATTTGGTCGCTACACTCATTGAAGGTTGTGCCATCATCTTTGCAAGCGAGACAGAGTGCTGGCTGATCATCCAGTTACTGATGAGAATAAATGGTCTTTCCCATCACGTATGGTCATTTGCATATCATTTTAATACTACAGACATATAAGGCTTATTATGCACACTCTATTCGAGTCCTTTGATAGAGATAGTAATGAATGAAAATTAAAGAAAAATGCATGACGTCAGTGGACGGCCAATAGGCACTAGGAAATCACTTTTACTGCGGCGTCAGCTGACAGCTTAGAGGCACTTAAACGGGTTAATGTGGTTGCCTGCAGTGTACCAGGCAGTTATTGTCAGCAGTGTTCTTTTTGGCTGGCAGCACAGCCTTTTCTTCCTGTTTACAAGACAGGAATGGGTAATTGCCTTGGATTATTAGCATTCATGATTCACGTTATAGTTTGTGCAGTTAAAGAACAAATTTGAATTTAGATTTAAGAAGACTGAGTACATTGTTATCCCCCTTCCCATCCCCAGTTTTACAAACATTTCAAAAGCTCTCACCTGCTCCCCCTGTCTTACTTTTCTGGCAGGGAAAATTTCAAGAATCATTTTTCATGTTTGGAAAATTTTGAGAACCGGTTTTCATCACTTTTTTTGCCTGGTCACTTAGGTTGTGTGGCTTCCCTGCATAGGCTTTCTCTGTGTCTGTCTGTCTGTCCGTCTCTCTCTCTCTCTCTCTGTCTCACACATACACACACACTCATCAACACATAGCAAAATGTATACCCATGAGTTAGAAAAAGGAATCTATTAAATGTGTAGTGACATTTATTTTGCAGGAGCTGTATGGATGGACAATGGATGCCATTGTGAAACAAATCGGACTGAAAAACAACTGTGAGTTTAGTTTTCTTTTATTTCATGTTTTGGTAAAAAAGAAAAAGAAAATAAAAGAGAAGTAGTTTGAGATTATGGGTATTAGTTGTCTGTTGGTAACTGAAGAAGTTATGAAATCATGGTTTCCTTTTTCCCTGTTTCAGGGAATTAATTTTATCCTTAATTTTCCTGACCATTGTATATATAAAAACTGATACATTTCAATATCAGTAGGTTGCACTCTTGTTATTCTGTATTTGCAGATTGTTTTTTTTTGTGTGTGTTTGATGTGATAATGTTGTGTTTTCAAAAGTGTCCAGTGAAATTAATTTTAAAAAAAGAAGAAATCGAGAAGAAAAAACACCCAAAGGAAGGCATCGGAACTTTACGTGGATTGTTCCTGTTTTGATTAGGAGATGGTTCATTTCAGCACAGTGCAGCATGAAACGCTCCTCACAAGCAGTAAAATGTGCTGTTGCAGGTACATACTGTGGTGTGTTTCGACGTCAAGCGTTGGACAGAGGAGCCATGCTACTGAAGGTGGACAAGATTGTCACAGGTGAGCTGGGCAGTCATTGATTGTGAGGCAGTTTTTTTTTTTTTTTTTTTTTTTTTGGCTATTGTTGCTAAAGTAATGCAAGGATTAGTTGAAGACATGATTTTTAGATGCTGGTTTGTAGTCTAACTTTCATAACATTCTTTTAAAACATCTAGAATAACGCACATTCATAGATTATGCCTGGTCAAAACCTGAAGGGAATTGGAAATCAAGAGGATGTTGACTGAAACATTGACCTTGACTGAATAAAGCAGACTTCACCAAGATGCTGACAGGTATAGAAATGGAACTAAAGGAAAGAAAACCTTTCTTTCATTGTTAGTTTAATGCATATAATTTATCATTACATAGTGAGGAGCCTGGTGGATATGAGCCAACAAAATACAAATAGACACACAAAACAGCATGCAAAGTAATGCATTGTCAGTTCAAAGTTCAAAAGAGACAGAAGAATTTTTGACACATGTTCTTCCTGAAAGGTCACAAATAACACATGCACTCACAAAATGCTGCCCAGATGGCCTTCAACAGCATCCTTCTCTTCTTGACATTCACTTTGGAGTATTACTTCATGTATTTCATGTCTGTTATCTGTGGAAGCATGCATGCAAAGAAAATTCACCAGACTGTTCTACATTATGCAGTATTTTGTACTTTGTTAAGGCTGGACCCAAGTGATTTGAACATCCCAGTCTGCAGACGTCTGAGACCAGATGTCGCTCTGTGCTCACTGCAAAGGGCATAGATGTAGGCGACCCAGTGCGATAAGTTATGCAACAGCTGATGCCAGACCAGTCATGGTTTGGATGCTGCGAGTATAGACTGGAGACTGAAAGAGAAACTGTGTGAAAGAGTGACCCCCGCGAGAAGTGGGGGTGGAGAGTTCCAGATCAGATTTGGAAAGATTACTCGTCATAACAGACCAAGCATTGCTGACCACTTTAGCCAATGAAAATTCGGAGCTAGGGGAAATGTCTTCATCATCATCACAAACATCAGCATCAAACTCCTCTTCCTTTTGCTCAACAAGCTCCGATTCGCATGCATCCATACCAGACGTACCTCTAGGTGGGCGAACAGAGCATGACCAGTCTTCTCTGATTGCCCTACCTGGTGTTCACCTACTGTGCTAGTGAGTCACCCCTCCTTGGTAGCTGTCCAAGGTGGTGCCATGCCAAGTTGGTGAACTCAACCCAGGCCTACCTGGCAGTCCAGCCGCTTGTCCAAAACTAGCCGGGCATAGCAGACACAAAATGTGCTGGCCCAGGGACTGTTGGTTTGATAGTGACGCAGGGAGCTTTGGTCGTCACTCTTGCCAAAACTGGCAGACTGTCAAGTCAAGAGCCAGACATCAAGAACCATGTAGACCCAGACCAACACTAGCATGAGCTGCAGTTGACACGTCTTGTGGTTGTCAAGGGCAGGAACAACTCTCCCATATAAAGTGCAGGCTCAGGGCGTTGGAGGCGGAGTAGAAACTGTGGCTGACTTGGAGTAAGCCAAAGCCCCTTACGATGATGATGGCTGTAGTGAAGAGACCAGGGGCTGAAGTTTTTATTTTATTTTATTTTATTTTCTCCCTGAGTAGAAGATGAAGCATTTTGCTCTTGAGAGGCAAAGGCTGACTCAAAGGACTGCTTCTGAGAATCCATGATGGAAACAAGCTCGAGTTTAGAGAAGACGATGTGTTTTCTTGCTGAGGAAAAGGAGAAAACTAAATTCAGGCTGTAAGGATGAATCTATGATGATCTAGTTTGAACTCATGAAAGGAAACTGCTTCTGTTGGCCTGATGGTGAAAGGAAGAGTTAGCTTCCCTGCTCTTCATTTTCATCTTTTTATTGGGAATCCTGATGTATGGCGTTGTTTCATGCCAAGTGGAGATATGACATTGTTTTGATAGGTAAGTGTGAAGAAAATATGAAATGGAGTTTGACACCTTACAAGTTATCTCTGTCTCTGAGAAGCATAGGATTATGTGTATTAGATAAGTAATTTGAGCAGGATATAATTTTGTTATCAAATGATTTTGAACCTGTACATTCTAAAATGGTCATGTCTAATAGATAATTGATTTGAACCATGGTATTAATTTGCAGTTGTGTGAATTCTTACCAGTACATTCAGAAGTGACAAATCAGTAAAGTGCAAGACTTAATCATTTGTCATGTGCTTTAATCTTGCTGTCTGTTTATTACAAACAAAATGAAACATTTACCAAAGACATATGTCTCAAAGTGAAATATATATTTCTGTTTTCTTTCTTTGCAGGACATAACGCAGATGATATTGCAGAGACAGTCATAATGAATGGTAGGGGCATGACTTCCATTTTTCATGATGCAGTGCACTAGATAAACTGTTCATGCTGTGCTGTTAATGTAGTCTAATTAATGTTAAATTCTTCTTTGATTTTTTTTTTTTTTGTTAAAAAAAATGGAAGTTGTATGTTTTTGTGTCTGTTCTCATGATCGCTTAGTGTGGATTAAAAAAAAAAAAGATGTAGATACTTGAAAAGAAAGTTTGAGACCTGAAAGTGGGTAGATGTAAATAAACAGATAAAGTGAATGTGAAGTAAATTTAAAAAAATTATCTTGAGAACATCCAGAAGTGTTTGGCTGAAAGTTTGTCACATCTCAATGTAAAGATTCGACACGCTTTTATGTTCTTCCTTATTTTTGTTTTCAGCAAATTTAGTTGAAATCCATTTGTGAACAATAGAAACTGTTGTAACAGAGGTAGAATGATACTGTCAAAACGAAACATAATAACTGAAAATTTGGACAATCAGATATCCTACCAATATATTGCTTGTCTTCTTTTGATGTATCCATGTGGGTTCATTTCCATAAAAGATGTAACTCGGCTCTGTCAAAATGTGTTCTTTGCAGTTTGTAGGATTTTTATATGTGTACAGATGTGTGGTGTGGGTGCATGTGTGTGCCCATTCCTGAGAATCCTAGATATGGAGACATTAGGAAAAAGCTTTACTTGTACTTCAGTTTACAGCTAACTTAAAAACTGACATATTTCTGTGAAATATTGATAGATAGGGGAGAAAAGCTGTGTCCTGTGCATGATTCAAATAATGGACTTTGAATATCATAGAGGTGGGATAGGATGGTGGGTAATCAACTAACTAAGCCACCATCTAATAAATCATACAATATTTCGTTACAATTATATGCTTGTTATACAGCTCCATAAATGAAATTTTAGTTGTTTTATGTTGGAATATGAATGTTACTTTTTCTTGTTTGTTTTCCTAGTTTGCTGTTGAGAAATAATTGTTGTTTTACAGTACATTGTGTACAGGCAAAGTAAATGGTAACAGCCAAGTTATACACGAAAGGTAAGAGGAGAAATGAAGTCGTTCAGCTGTCAGTCACTGATGACTTTGAAAAGGCAGACAGTCTACTGAATGTAGATTGTAAGTTGGATTCAAAATCAGAGTTCACAATGATGACTGGTTCAAAAGTATCTATAACTATGTATGGTTTTCTGTGTTCCAGTCCTCAGAGGAGACATTGCTCGATTGAGGAGGTGCACAGCTATTGCCACAGTAAGTGCTAGTAGGGAATCTGCTGCTTGACCAGCATATTATTAAGATGTTAATACATTTGTAAACAAAGGGTTGAAAAGGTCAGTTTTAACAAAAACATGATAACAGCAATAAGGAAAATGTCTACTGCGCTGCTTAAGATTTAGAAAAAAAAGTAGTACTTCACGAGACTTTTTCAAGACAAGCATATGTGGTAAATGTGCCTCTTCCAGACCTGTTCACCTGTGTGATTTCCGTGTGTTTTGAATTCCTGTTTGACAAAAATGCAATAAATACCATGAGTTGAAAACTGTACATTAAAAGAAATCTAGATACAAAGTTTTTGAGCATTAAGTATGGTGGTCTTTTGGTATGCCAGTTTGAATGCTTTGATCAAAGAGCAACAACTCTTGCTAACATTGATGGGCAAACTCATATCCAGCTGTATTTACTTCTTCAGCAAAATGCATCTACGTAGGAACAATAATGGGGACTGCAGAGTTGAAATGTTGAAAAGAAAAAATACATGACTGTGCCAAAGTACACATGATGAATCAAGTTAGAAAGTAATTTAGAAGATGTATTTATGCAGTAATTCCTGCCAGTTCATGTGTCTCTATTCACTCTGCTGAATGATGGCAGTGAAAAAGGAATCCCCACCCCCTCCTCCACCCCACGTTCCCCCTGCTTTTACAAAAATGGAAGAGAAAACATGTGACCCCTGCTCCTGACTTTTATGAAAATTTGGAAGATTTGCACACACTTTTTGCAAGAAATGCACTCATTTTTGTAGGAAAGTACGCCAGTAGTAGTTTTAAGGTCAGCAGATCATTTACTGCTTTACCTTCCTGTATACTACATGATTTAGATAAGAAGATAATATGATATCTTCATAAGTTTTCTTTCTCCGACACAGACAAAAAGTGTGTTACATGGATTATGATTGTTGCATATTGTACTGATTTGCATCAGAGTTAGTGACAAATTCTAGTGTAATAAGATACAGAGACTGTGGCCAATTTTCTTTTCTTTTCTTGTGTGCGTGTGTGTGTGTGTGTGTGTGTGTGCACTTGAGTGTGTGTGTGTGAGTGTGTGTGTGTGTGTGTGTGTGTGTGTGTGTGTGTGTGTGAAAGTTGCAAAGACAGCAGCTTCAGAGGTGTGCACTTGTACAATTTTGATGTTTTTGTACACCATTTGCAAAACTCCTCACTGGCTTATAAAAGTGATATGAAGTGTGTCCACAGTGAATAAAAAGTTAGTTTTCCCCATATGTATATGTACTCTGTCTCTCCCTCTCTGTCTTTCACACCACTCACTCTCCACACACACACACACACACACACACTCACTTTCTCTCTCTCTCTCTCTCTCTCTCTGTGTCTCACAAATTACCTTTTTATAGTAATGACAGTGAGATGCCCAGAATTACTTTTCTTTTATCCGCTCATTCAGCCATTGAAACCCTCTTTAGTCAGTGACCTTCAAATAAATATTTGTTTGAAGACGTAAAATACTGAAGTGAGAAGGGCTTAAGAAGGATAAACAAAAAGAGAGAGAGAATGGCAGAGGAGAGAGAATAACAGATAAATAGGATCAGGTGAGTTTACAAGAGAGACTCCAGAGGAGAGAGAGAGGATGGAATGGATGTGTCGGCCACACAGACAGTTCTCATACACATCTTATTGGTATGTTCACATGTTTGACAGTATCCATCATTTGTTGGAGTTCTTGACTGCTGTGTACTGAAGACCTTCCACGCTTGACTCTAAGCTCTGAATGCTGACCAGACTGAAATTCTGAAGGAAAGCTTAGTATTTGGTAATTTACTGAAGAAAGTGCAGAGAGCGAAGATGCAAAGAGCAAAGGTGTCTCAGAGATGTATTAGAATTCCGGAAAAGTCTACGATCATGGATAGGAAATAATCCCGCCATCAGTTTTCTGGTGCATAGGTCTGCAGAGTGTATGTTTGGCTGTCTGTTGAAAGATCCAGTAGCACTTTACAGCTTGTTGAATTATTAAGTGGTGTGTTTAATGCAGGTGCTCACGTAGTCAAAAAAAAAAGTACAAGATTTTATTGTTGGTTAACAGGGCATGGATGGAAGTCTTCCAAGATGTAAACCATTCAAGTATACTTACGAGAAGGATATTGTCATGTGAGTATTGAGCATGCGGACCTTATCTTCCTATTTTTCTTTCCATGGTCTTGACCCTATGTGTTGTGTCCTCTTTTTGTCCACTCTCAGTCTGCTGTAATTCTGGCCTCAGTGGATATATTTGTGCAGGGCTTCAAGTGGTGAACTGTGTTTTTTAAGGAAACAAAATGTAGTACATTCATAATTCAAATAAATGCAATGTCACTATCATCACAAAAAAAGCTGAATTGTGACCATCTCTGTGAGTCCAATTTTAGGCTGCGATCATATCTTAGATATTACAAATTCTTTGTTTCGTGTGACTGACTTCAATGATGATGGGATGAAAAATGTACAAAAAGGAGATGATTTGTATTATATGGTTATTATGTTTCAAGTGGAAAAAAGATAGAAAAATGTCTGTAATGACCACCGCTTAGAAGAAGCAGATCTCCAGTAATGCCATGCTCATACTGAACGTGACAGGAATGAATAGTAGTGAAACCATGAAATGCAGGATTTGACTGGGAACAGAACTTTCCTTAAAAAGTTTTAAATAATACAAATGCCAAACATGAACAAACAAATCACGAGACATAACATGACGTGTTTTGACCTTTCAGGTCTTCCTCAGGCATGATAAACAACACTTAGGACAATGAAAATGAAGAACAACCAGTCACTTACCTTTTCAAATTCAATGCTCATCTTGCACTGAACTCGATGAGATGCGTGATTGCTTGTTCTTCATTTTCCTTGTCCTGAGTGCTGTTTATCTTGACTGAAGAAGACCTGTGAAGTCAAAGTGCATCGTGTTTTGTCTTGTGATTTGTTTAATCATGTTTGGTGGATGTATTATGTAAGCTTATAAAGATTTACTTCGATTTCCGCCTGCAGTCACATCACTTTGCAACTAGCTGGGAAGAGAAGTTTAAAAAAAGACCATATTTGAATTCATGTCAGATGAGATGAAAGGAACATGAAAATCATGGCAGTGTGAACATGCAAGCAAATGCAGTCGTAGGCACAACATCGTAACCAGTGATTCAATACACAGAGGAGAGAGGAAAGAAGCTAAAAAAAAAAGTTTCAGATCCGATTTCGTGACACTTCTCCAGACTGAAAAAAAAAGTTTGCAGTGTTCGATTTCAGCTGTAAAAGAGGGCAGGCTGCTGTTCATCTTTGCAGTGCATTGTCAGAGCTCGTTTATAGTTTCTTTATTGGTGTTTTAAGAATACAAGGTGGAATTTGCTGGCTTGTAAATGTAGCTTTTTAGAAACGTTGTAAACTAAAAACGCTCTCTGCTTTTGTGTATTCTCCACACTTCAAAGAAGTAATTCATTTTGAAATCACTATTACAAAAATGCAAATCGTTTTGAAATAATTATCACTAACTGTTATATAAAAATTGATAACACTTGACTGGGTCTTTTTCAGAACAACTATATTATTTGAAGATTGGTGGTAAAGACCCGAAACAAAAGGGGGTCAAAAGGAAACAAAAACAATACACAACGTTTCAACTCTTACAGTCTTTCTCTAAGAGTCAAAACGTTGTGTATTGTTTTTGTTCCTTTTGACCCCCCTTTTGTTTTGGTCTTTTGTTTTGGTCTTTACCACCGATCTTCAAATAATATAGTTACTAACCGTTATAGTTTGATATTGATATCCTGAAGCTTTGGTGTGCAAGAGACGGACATAAACAGACAATCAGTAGACCTACCTGATCGTGTTTTTCTGTCATGGAGAAATTTTGATTTATCATGATCAGTATCTTTAATTTTGTCTGTGGATGTAATACCAGGCACTTTCACTGGAGCAGACCTGCTGAATGTGATCCAGCAGAGAACAATAACAAGCAAGAGGTGTGGAGAAATTAATAATGGCATCATGCACTGGTTGGACAAATTTACTAACAAAAAAAGAGGAGTATGGAAATGAATAGATGGAAGTTTTTAGATTGAAGTCTCATTGTTGGTGTGAGGTATATGTTTGATAAGCATAGTATCTCTTATTATTTCATTAGCAAGGCCTGGATTTGGGATACATTGGTACATAGCTATTAACGTTTATTTATTTTTAGTAACTTTTTTCTCATGTTAAACCTCATGACAAAATGACTTCTTTCTTTGATGCACAAAAAAAGAAGGGAAAAATGAAAGAAAGAAGAAAACAGAAAGAAAAGAAAGAGCAAAAAAAAAAAAATGTTTTCTTTGCTGGCCACATGTTTTTAAATCTAAAACTAATACATTTCCTGTGTTATTGTGATTTCAGGTATGCCTTCCACAAGAACTTGACCTATTTCTCCACAGAGTGTATTTATTCGCCAAATGCATACAGAGGGTTTTTGCCAGGACCTACATCAAGGACTTGGAGAGGATCCAGCCAAGCACAATCATCGGTAAAACGCAGTCAAATATTTATTGTTTCATATTGTTTGTTTCTTGGTTTGCTTGAAGCTTTTAACTAAACAGAAGAGAAGAGAGAAGGGAAAAAATAGAGAAGGGGAAAAAGTGAAAAGGAACCTCTGGTTATTCACTACTCATCCATCCCTTCTCATCCCCCTGCTGCTCCCCCACCCGCCCCACACCATCACAAGCACCACCTCCCCCCCCCCCCCCCCCCCCCCCCAGCCATGTAGTATGCATACACAAGCATAAAAAGCAGAAAAACAATCAGGACTTAAAATCACATAGAAAAAAAAGCAAACAACACCAACATGACAGGTTTTCAGAGACTTGTCTTTTTTTGTGGTGTGAGCTGGGAGTATTCTGCATAACAGAGAAGAAGAGAAAAATCCAATTCAGAGGGATACTTTCTTGCTTTGTCAGCATGCACTGATATGCATTCACATTGTAAGGCTGATAAAAAATGCATAGTCTTTGTAGATTTGGTCAACTGCAGTGGTGTTGTTCTCTTTTACAGATATCATTCACAGCGGAGAAAGCCTGTGTGTCAAAAAGGATGTACGCATGCCCGTGCAGAGTAAGTTACCAGTGATATGGAAGAAATGACGAGGGATGTAGGGGAGGAGAAATTTTTGTTGTTGTTAATGTGATAATATGGTGAAGTATGTTGAGATTTGAAGCAGGTTCAAGTGAAGATAGGGAGTGGGACACTGATTTTTCTTCATCTTTCTTCTTTCTTCTTTTTTTTTTTTTTTTAAACCCTTAAGGGATTCAAAGCAGCAAGAAGGAAGGAGCAATGGGATGGTTGGTGTCTATATATGTGTGTGTGTGTGTGTCTTTTATACAAGTCCATGAAAGTCTTTTAAAAAGTCTTTGAAGTAGATGATTCCTTTTCAAGGACTAGAGAAATTCTAGAAAATTGGTCTTTGTGTGTATAAATAAAAATTAGAATGTTTGAAAGTAGAGGTGATCACTAAAGGCGATAGGTTTGCATGAACTGATTTACCATGTGTAGTGGTTCAGAATACTTGTTTGGGTTGCTGTGACCTTTTTATTTTCCTTTTTTTTTTTCACTGCATACTGAAAGCAGATGTATATAAAAGCCATTTCAGCATTGATTGATAATTATTTAATTCCAGGGTTACCCAATATGTAGAACAAGGACTTTTTTCTTGTCTGATCTTTCCCCAGAATAATCTGATTTAACGACGAAAGAGAAAGATATTTCAGATTTTTTTTCTCTATTGTCTAGAGGAAATAGAAGAGATGCCCAGTCACTGTGTTAGGAATTTTTTTTTTTTTTTTTTTTTGAAGGGTGTGGATTAGAGGAGAGAGACAAGATACACTGGGGGCACCCAGAATTTGCAAATATATTAACTGACTTTTTCACAATGTGCTGTGCTATAGTTACAGCAACTCGGTCAACCCATTCACCACGAGCCATTCCGTGGTTATGACAGTGCTGTTGTACTCACTGTATGAGCCATGGCGCTTCCATCACAACTATTAGAAAATCTCCTGTTCTCTTGTCCACGGTTGAAGGGGATGCACCTGCCCTAAATATTTAGAACAGAGTTCTAGCCATTGGAAACATTAAGTTTGCATATACTAGCAGTGACCTTCGTGACCCAGAGGAGTCAGAACAAAGAGACCCGTAAACAGTCTTGTGTTTTCCAACGTTTTTTAGTTAAATTGTTTCTGTAACTGTAGCCTTCCTATTTTACTTAAAATATATTTAAGTGTATGTTCATTGCAAAGTTTGTTTTACCCTCACCATTGAAACAATAGGTTGTTACATTTGTATTAGTGGTCGTAAAAATTAAAAAAAGTGCGAAAATCGTGTGTCTGCAATGGTTGTAAGCACGTGTGGAGCACGCGGCGGCGGCAGGGAAGTGATGTTGCGCTGCCGCACCCATCACGAAAGTATTAACAATGATTTTTGATTCTTTGGTTTCTGTATGAATGAGGCATTTTGTTTTCTTGCTTGCTTATGAAGAAGAAGGTGCATGATCAGTTAAAAGTCACAGACATAAACAAGCAAGAAAAATCCTTAAGGATGCTTTCTTAAGAATCAGATTCAAACATAAGCAGACCAAGAACAGAGAAGCCCAACAACATTGTTTTTAAAATCAGGCCAGGCTTCTTCAAAATCAGACTCCACAAACTTAACGATAGTGATGAAAAAGGAAAAACAAAACAAATCAAAATAAAAAAAAAAAAATGTCCATTTGCTGGTGGAACATGGCTGTTCAGCGTAGATCATCCATCTATGAAAACAGGGAAAATAAAACAACTGAAGGTGGAAGAGCATTTAGTATTTGTGCTGCACAAGGCTGGAACTCAGTCTGTCTGTGTTTCTCCACAGTCTGTAACTCACATATTTCAAACCAATCTAAAAAAATTTCTTTTCGAAAATCTCTCTTCATGATGCCCTCCTTGTTTATGTGGTGTTGTGCAGTGTGAATGTGTGTATGTATGTGTGTGTGTGTGTGTGTGTGTGTGTGTGTGTGTGTGTGTGTGTGTGTGTGTGCCAAGTGAGAGCATGCATATGTGTACATGTATATGTGCACATGATGTGGATTTGATCATGGGTTTGAGTATGCCTGGGTAGGGAGAAAGGGAGAGAATGTGTGTGTGTGTGTGTGAGAAAAAGATATACACATGTGTACTTGTAACTGGAAAGTGCTTTGAGATTCTGGAGAGTTATAAAAGTGTTGTTATTAGTTTTATTATTAAGTTGCTGCCTACAAATAGAGAACAACAAGCTTCTGTCTTCATAAGATTACAAAACTGTGTTGATGCCATAGAATTTTGACCCTGGTGAATGAATGTTACAGTTGATGAAAATGTGTTTCATGTAATTGTACAGTCTGTGTATTGTCTTGTTCCAGCAACCTGCACACGCTGTGGCTACATCTCCAGCAATGAACTGTGTAAAGCTTGTGTGATGCTGGAAGGACTGAACAAGGGACGGCCTAGGTAAACTAGACTCCTGTTTTGCTCATGTATGGATTCGTGTCACTAAGACTTGTATTTTAAATGAGACTTGTATTTTGTTAATGGATTTGTGTCGGCAAGACTTTATTTGCTAATGTATGGATTCACGTCAAATAAAGCGAAGTTTTCATATTCTCAAGTAAAATTCTAGGGGAATGGATTTTGGTGCTACTGTGCTGTTTGCTGCTGGTTCATCACTGGGAAACTCACACCAGCATGAACAAACTTGTGCATTGAAGTCTTCATTTCCATCCTCTGGATCTCCTCCCACTCCGTGCCCTTCTCTGTGCACTACTCCCTTGTGTACTTTAATGCACATGCATCCCACCTGTCAGAACTCCCACCCTTTACCCTCCATGAATTTGCTTCCCCTCCATCTCCTCTCTTCATGCCAGGTGTTCCTTTGAACTTCTGTGTACTTTTCATGTACCTTTCACCTCCCCCTATTCCTCTCTCTCAGCTGTCTAGCCATGTCCATACGGCTTGAATGCAAATAATGCATAACCTGCACTTCATTTGGATATTGTAGGAGAGTGAGACCATCCACTCCTGCTTTGAGGGGAAAAATTCTGACCGTGTCACATGCAATGTGTGTTTTATGTAGAGTTAAGGTGTTGCAAAGCAAGTTTTAGTACATACTGGCATATGCATTGGTTTGCACATGTGAGATGGGTGTTATGGGGTCTAATGTACATGTTGTTAATAAGCCTTTCTTTTCCTGCTCTGTTCTGAAAGTGTGCTGAAAATTGCCCTGATGTTTAATCTAATGGGGGTAGATACATGACATCTTATATATATTTTTTTTTTTTTTTCTTTCGTTTTTCGAATTACATCTGTCATTTCAAGGCTGTTTGCTCATGTTTCAGACTAGGCATTGGTAAAACGCACAAGGAGAGGCGCTTGGTAAGTTGAGAAAGGCATTTTTACAGTTGAAGAAATAATGGCATTTTAGTTAACTTGTTAGGGGACTTCTACTAAACATTTTTTGAGTAAATGTTTCCCCTCTGAGTTTGCTAGCATACACAGTTTTTTTGTGTGTGTGCTGTTGTTGTTTGGCTTACTTTTACTGCTGTCAAAGAACCAAGTGTTCAACAGCATTTGCTTGTTTCTGTTTGTTTGCCATATTTCAAGATCATGCAAGAATTAACGAACCTGTTTTAAGCAAACTTTGTCAAAAAATGAAAAGGGGCCCCAGAGGACAAACCTATTACATTTTGGCACAGATCCCAATATAAACAAGTCATCCAGGATCATTCAGCAAGATTATTAAAGAATGTGTTGTGCAAGGAATCTTTTAATCCATTTTTATCAAATGGGAATGTCAATTGAAGACAGTCCCATTCAGTTTTGGTGCACAGCTGATCAAGAGCCAGTTTACATTATTGAAAGGGTTATTACAGTCTTTTCCATAAACATGAATGTTGTGAATCTACTGTTGTAAAATGAAAACTGTCTGTAGCATTAGGTTTTCATAGAATATTGAAACTTTCTAGTGATATAAATATTGATTTGTTTTTGTTTCGCATGTTCTGTCGGAAAAAGAGTGCGTAGGAAATAAGCCTGTTACTTCATGCCAACTGCTATTTCGTTGGTGAAAGATGACTTTTCACTCATCAGCTGTCTCAAATTGTGGTTCCAAGAATTGTTCAGTCTTGACAGAGGTCTAAGCTCTCTAAAGATCTGTTCTAAATTCCAGTGATGTTTTGAGGGAACAGAGTGTTATCTGGATACTGGGGTATATTTGAAATCCACACACAAGAAACTCAATATCCAACTTACAGTAAACAATCATGTATTTATTGGATGCTTGAAATGAAACTGGAAAGAATATTCATTGCCAGGGAGAGAACTTTGTGGTTACATGCAGTGTTGTTTTAGAGTTTAGTGACTAGTTGTTTCCCTGAAGTGTCGTGATGCCAATTGGAGCAAGTGTATTTACAGCATTATAAAGGGTCGGGGATAGAATATTACCATATACCTGTGGGGACAGAAATGTTGGTCGTATTAACTGGATTTTGAAAAGCATGTGGATGTGTTTATGTTTACATATGTGCATGTAAAGAAAGTGAGAATAGGAGGGGTGTAGGGAGGGAAAGACGATCAGATATGTAAAAGGTCAAGGGCAGTCTTAACAATAAGAGAATAAGGAGGATGGAGGGAGAAGAACTAGCAGACAGATGAACATCAAACATTACTTGTAACTAGAGAGCAACAGATGACTGAGCAGACAAGCTGTGTCTGCACCAGTATGGAGATAAAATGGTTGAAAGATCAGTGCTTGTAACAGTATCTGTCATATGAGTGGAGATTCGTTGTGCTGCCGTTATGCCCCAGACAATTCGGGACCAGCATATCCGAATCAGCCTGTTTTTATATCAGAGTGAACACTCTTATGGACTGATTGCTTTATTGGGCTGATGAGTCCAGTTTACCCGGCTATCTGTCCATAAAGAAGGATGCCTACAACGTGCTGCCCAGACCAGACCTGGCCTGCTGACACATTGACACGGGACAAGCACTATGGATCTCTGGAGCACCTTCGCTGCACAGCAGCCTTCGTCAGTGTCTCTGGGGTTCTTGACTGAGTATACAAAGAAGAAGAAGTAACAGTTTGAAGATCCAAACTGCTAAAAGTTCAGGGTTGTAAGAGTATGAAGATCAAAACAATTGGAAGACCAGGGACTGCATGAATAAATGTTATTCAGCAGTTCCTTCAGTTGGCTGGTGAAGAGATATCCACTGAATACAACACCGTATACTTGCACAAGGAGGCTTCCTGTACATGACTCGCAGAGGTACTGGAGCTGATGTCTGCATTCTGAGGGAAAAGAAAAAAAAAAATCATTTGGATAATGTAAAGTTCTGTCAACATTCGTTCAATTGTGCTTGCTTCAGTGTACATGATCTGAAGCGGGAAAAAAGTTTGATGGCAACATTGCGCAAAATGGTAAGCACAATGTTGACTCTAAGCAGTTTGTTTCCATAGTGTCAACACTGGGCATTGTCAGCATCTTAAGTGTAACATAGATTTCTGTGTAATAAAAAAGCATGCATATAATTATTATTAGAATCGTTGAATAATTTTTTTCTTGTCCATGGATGTGATGGTTATATATTCAGCTAATGGGTGATTGACATAACCTGTGTTTCAGTGGGAAGAGGAACTTGCTCGACAGGCAGCAGAGGAGGCAGCAGCAGCTGTCAACAAAGATTCCAACTCAGATACCACTACCAGCACCCCTGCAATTCCCAGAGCCAGTAGATGTTGTGGGGGAGGTGCTTGCGCCAGCAGTTACAGCAACAGCCAGGATTCTGACATTCTTGATGTAGAGACGAAGTTTGAAGTCGGCTGCAAAGTTGAAAATTCACATCAGTCTGGTTGTCAAAAGGACGTTGTAGAAGAATGTGGAAAAGCTGTGAAAAAAGTGAGGATAGGAGGTCCGACTGCCAAGCCCAACTTGCTGGAATTTTGACCATGATTCTAGCTTGATGACCAGTCGCAGCATACTGATGATGTGAAGATCTGTGATCAGTAACTGCTAGTTTTCTTTTGAATTTCAAGAACCTCAGCTGGACTTGAATTTAATTTGTGTCAAAGATTTTCGAAAAAGCAGGTCTCGTATTTAATGATCATGTGATAGAATTTGAGATAAACAAAAAGAAGCCTGACGTCCATGTATTGTATTGGTAGACAGATATGAGACTTACGGGTTGTGAGTGATTAAAGAGGAAAAAAAAAAATCATTGGATAAGGATGTTCAGCTGAAGCCAACAAGATTTGAAGATGAATTGAAATGGGATGAGAATGGACCAGTCTTTGTGAAACTTGCTTCTTCAAGGTTTGAAGATGAATTGAAATTGGATGAGAGTGGACCAGTCTCTGTGAAATTTGCCCTCTTTAAGATTTGAAGGTGAATTGAAATTGGATGAGAGAGGAGTGGTCTCTGTGGAATTTGCTTCTTTAAGATTTGAAGCTGAATTGAAATTGGAGAGAGATTACCAGTCTCTGTGAAATTTGCTTCTTTAAGATTGTCATGAAGACTTGACATTGACCCTGAGAATCTGAAGGGACTTTGTCATTGCTTTCATTCACTAATGACCATCATATAATTCTTCAAGAGAAAATGGTCATGACTGATTTCTGTTCGAATCTGTCGGTCTTTTTCACTGTTTTTGGAGAAGATGGCCAAGCTGTTGGATTTATTTACTGCATCACACAAGAATGTCTTGTCATAAAGTATCACACCTCAAACGTAAGTAAAAACTGAAATTAACATGCAAAACAGAGTTTGAAAAAACAACTGAAAACATGCAAAACAGAGTTTGGATTCCTTTGGTTGAAGTTGAAGCACGAACTTGGATCACAGTTAAAAATCAGGTCTGTTTACTCTAGAGGCATATTCCTTTCTTGTTTTTTGGTGGAGGAAGATGAGATTAGGGAAAGCTGTTAGGCATGTTCTTTTATTTCTTTGGGTATTGCATTACTTTAATTTTTTATAAGGTGGTAGTTTTGGGGAAGGGCTGAAAGAGAATCCTGTTGACTATAACAAAAGTTATTTTTGTCTTGGCATTTTTGGATTGAACAGCAGTTTTGTTTCTTCTTCTTCTTCCAATCAATTTTGACGTGGTAAGAGCGCTGATGAGGCAACAATTGAAATCTCGGCCTGTTGAGCTGGCAAGGTTCATCATTTGGTATTTGTCATTTAACATTCCCATTAAATTAAAATTTTTTTTTTTTTTTCGAAGAAGTGTAAACAGATCTGGTTGCTGTTTGAAAGCATGAAATGCATGCCTGAAGCAGACTTCACATGCACAACAGGATTTCTGAATGCATGAGGGCAGAACGTTGCATGCAAAACAGACATATTGAAAGCAGATAAGAATGTTGCTTTTGAAATTTTTTTATTGCAATAACAGAAAGAAAATCTGAAGCACACGAACAATTAAAGCTTTGACATTACAGATAAGAACTTACTGAGTTTATATGACATGGTTTACTTGTATGTACACGCTTCAGATTGTGCCCCCGCGATATTTCAAGTAAAATCTTGAAATGGTATGCCACATCACGCTTGTGCATCAGGTTATTGTGCGCTTATTGTGGCAGAGCCAGGATTGGAATCCGTCCTCTCTCCTCAATCAGAAGTTGATAAATCTTGCCTGTTCATCACACTACAGTTCATTCAAGACATAATTAAGCACTCTTGATTGACTTGGAATCAAAGCAAGTGACAGGACTTGTCTCCAGCACTAGAAGAGTAGTGTAAAGCTGCAAATTTTAAAAGGTATTTGAAATGACTCTGCCAGTGAACATGGACAAACGAATTACAAAACAAAAGGGGACACGTTTCAACTCCTTATGTCTTCTTCAGGCAAGATAAACCCTTCTTGTGATGAATATGCGAAGGAAGGTGATTGTTCTTCATTTTCGTTGTCTCTGAATGTTGCGTATCTTGCCAGAAGAAGACCTATGAGCTTGAAACACGTAATATTTTGTCCTGTGATTTGTTTGTTCATGTTAATTGGCAGATTTATTTCAAATACCTTTTATAAAATTTGTTTCAATTTCCTCCTGCAGTCACCTCACTTTGCTACAAAAGTCGCCTCTGCTGCTGCATTCTTTGTTCTGTGCAACTGGCAATGTGAAAATGCCATTGAAGCTGAGGAGGACATGGCAGAATCACAAACTGGTCAACATGTTTTGAACAAGTTTTTTTTTTTTTTTTTTTTACTGATCTAATCAAACATTACGCTTTTAGGACATGATGATAACAAATCTTCACAAGTAAGTCATGTTCATACATTCATACCTCTCTCTCTCTCTTTCTCTCTCTCTCTCTCACTCAAATCCACCTCCATACACACACACACGAACGCACACACAAACACACACACATGCACACACACACACACACACACACACACACACACACACACACTATTCAGTAATAGATAGTGATGAATGCACGCTCATCCAGGCACATGCATGAACACATAAAGAAAAAAAAAGACAAAAACTCAACAAATGCAGAGTGACACATGCACAAACTCTTTTGTGTGTACACACACACACACACACACACACACACACACACACACACACACACACACACACTCACGTGCACACTAACGCACATGCACACACATACACACTCAGTGTCATAACACACACAAATCCCCATCCCCCACATTTTCAGACATTGTGATACTCTGAACACAAACAGTATCCACAGGGTGAAAAGTACAGTTTGAGCAAAGTCATCGTGCTTACAGAAAATGACTGTTGAAATTACATGAGAAGTCCTTGGTGCTGGCATAAACTGTCTCATGCTTTGCTTTTTGTCACCTCACATTAAACTACCAGGGGACATGTGTCCTATGGCTCTGCATGCACAACATTCTGTGCCACGACCATGCCATAAGCTTTGGTGAATTTTTTTTAGATTTTTTCATTTATAGCTTTCAGTAGAGTGTTCAGTTTTGCAAACTTCGGGAGTTAGCACTTTACCAGAAGCAGAGCTAAGACGTGACTGACTGATTTTAGTGACACACTGTCACCAGTCCTTCAGGAAAGTTTCATGGTGAACAAAAAACACTTAGATATAGAATATCAATTATCATGCAGCGATGTGTACATTAAATGGAAAGGCATGAATGTGCTTTTTTACCTAAAAAGAAAAAAAAAAAAAGCGGCTTGATATTGTGGCCAAATAAGAGTGTGAAGGGATAACAGTTCACATGCTATGCTATTGGTTGGTTTTTATACGCTTTGTTTTTGGTTGGCCGGCATTGACTGCACTATGATTTGCCATCTTCAAGGAATTTCAACCATCATGGCTCCCGAAGTCTGATTGTAGCAAGCTGTATAACTACAGATATCAGCCACAAATGCGATAGGCACCTGTGAAAACATTTTTGAGTTATAAAACATTGCATATGAAATCCTGGATAATCAAACAGTGTGTGCTATGAAAGTGACAGAATAAAATAGGGCTGTGTTGTTCCAGTGTTGATTTGTGGCTACAGATCTTTTAGCTTCAGATTGTTTTTATATTCCCATGTTGCAGTCATCTCATCCAAAAGGCAATATTTTCGACATTCCAAAGATGATGAAATTGCTTTCTGTTTTTTTTTTTTTCATTTTTTAGGAGGTAATTCTGCCAGTACTAATTCTTCTCCAGAGGTCTGCTTCTCTTTTCAGAGCTGGGTTTGTTTTGTCTGAATGATGGGTCTCCAGCATATCTCCATTCTTCCACAGATATACTTTTGTGTTTAGATTTTTCATTATGTTATCCCTGACTGGGTGTGGGCTATGAGGTGCATGCTCATGATGATTTTTCACTGAAGTGACCACTTTCCAATAGTAAGGAAAGTTGCAATTTATCTGAACGCCACAATTATCCAAAAGCTAACTGGGATCTGTATATAGGGTGTGTCCAAAAGTAACTTGAAGAAGAGGAAGTTCTGCAAAGTCTGGACCCTGCCAAAAGCCTGACACATACTTTGAAAAAAATGTGCAAAAGACAGTGTTCCTACTTCTTCTTCAAAACAAATTGCAAATGCCTAAAACACCCTGGTTTAATTTTGAATACCATCACATTTCAAATGAACGCAAACATGCTCAATGTTGTGTTTAGTGCAGACCATCAGCAGCCAACATTTGAGCCCATCAAAAGCTGCGAGCCAAAATAAGACATACTTTTAAATCAAGTAAATGTCAGTCTTGGAGAGACTTCAGCTACAAGCTGACATCCTGGTTGTCTAAGAAAAAAGTCTGAAATATTATTGAGAAATTCACAGGGAAAAAACACCAACCCGTCAATTCATCACCAGAAACTTGCCGATGCTCTGATTACTGACAAACAAGCCATATTTGATGTGTTGATCTCCAACATTGAACAGGACTCGTCCTGTAGAAGTAAATCTGCTGCTTCCTTTGGGAAAAACAAACCACTGAAAAAATCTCTCCTTGGATAACTCTGAAGCCTACAATCTGCTATTTTTAATTTATGAAAGAAATTGGCTCTGCAAACCCGTTGTGACTCTGCTCCTGGCCTTGATAACGTTTATTACCAAGTTTTGAAACATCTCTCAGAAAGTTTCTCCAAGCCCTCCAAAGTGTTCTCATCAAATATGGACTATAGGGTACTCGTTGCCCTAATGGTAGAAAGCCCTGATCATTCCTATTCCTAAGCCAGGAAAAGACCTTACCAGCCCTTCAAATTATTGTCCAGCTCTGACCAGCTGCGTCATCAAATAAAGAAAAAAGCTGGTCAATTCTCGTCTGATGTGGAAACTGGAAATCAATGGCCTTTTAAGCAAAGAGTAATATGGTTTCTGGATGTACCATACCACCGTTGACCATTTAGTCTGTCTTGAACCCACCATCCGCGTAACACTTCATAGACGAACAGTTATAAGATCCACAGGCAGCTGCCTGCCTTTTTTTTTTTTTTTGTTTTTTTTTTTGTTTTTTTTTCTAGAGAAGGCGTATGACACAACATGGAAATGTGAAATTCGTATGGATCTTATAACCTTGAGGTCATCTGACTGTTTTTATCAAAAAGAGAAAAAAAAAAACACCTTTCTGACTGAGCGGCAGGTCCAAGTCCTTGTTGTCACCATGGTATCGAACATCCATGGGTAGGAGCAGGGTGTACCTAAAGGAGCCTCCAGCCTCCTGCTTTCTTCAGTGTCAAGATTGATGAGATTGTCAATTTAGTAACCAGGGGTTCCGAGTTCTCGCTGTTTATTGATAACTTTTCGCTCTACAGAGTTTGAATCACCAATGCCAGTGTACAGCGTCGACTCTAACTTTGTGTGGATAAAATCCCAGATAGGACCGAGGAAAATGGGTTTAATATCCCGGGCACCAAAACTCTGTATCCGTTTTCTTAATGTTCGTCAATTCGTTGCTGATCATGAACTTCGTCTGGGCAAATCCGCCATTTTAGCTGTGAAAGAAACCAAAGTTCTGGGTGTTATTTTATTGTATTTTTTTTTAATCAAAAACTGAACTTCAGAAGTCACATCCAGTACCTATAAACTGCATGTCAGAAAGCAGTGAACATTCTGAGAGTTGTAGCACACACTGATTGGGGCGCTGACATGAAAACTCTTCTCCGCCTTCGCAGGGCTCTGATTTGCTCCAAACAGGACTATGGCTGTGTGGTGTTTGATTCTGCCAGACCTTCATACTTGAAAACTCCAGATGCCACCCACTGCCAGGGGCTTTTCGCTCTGGCTGGCTGCACTCCGCACCGCCTCTGTTTACAGTCTGTATGCTGAGACAGGAGAACCATCCCTCTTTAACCGTCGGCTGAAACTTACCTTGAACTACTGTTTGAATCTCTTTTCTGAACTCAAAAACTCTGTTGTTATGACCGTGTCTTTGACCCGAAATTCCAAAAGAAATTCAATGACCACCCCAGTTTCATTCGATCTTTGGGAATGTGTATTTTTCCACCTTGGAACAATGCAGACATATACCTTTGAGTTGTGTGTGATTCGTACGTTTTCCGATGATTAGCCATAGACTTTTCCTCGGTTTGATTCAGCTTGTATCATAACAATACCACTAGTTCCTTGGCGCACATGTCCTTTTTGGTCGAACTGTGTTCTGAATTTCGAGCCTGTAGAGGAATTTTTACCGATGGCTCCGAATCCGAAGAGGATGTTGCCTCTGATGTGTTTTGTATAACCTTTGAGATGTTCAGAACACATATCCCTTGACAGCGCCATCTAAACTGCTGAGTTGACAGTCGTAGTCCTAGCTCTTGAAATGGTCTTTAAATCAAAACATAAAGATTTCCTCATTCTGTCGGCCTCCCCTCCTGCTTCAGAGGCCATTGCTGGCCATAATCTCAAGCACCCTCAGCTTCTGAAATTGTTCGAACTGTGCCCTTGTCTGAAATCTGATGGATCAACAAATTTTTTGCTTGGGTCCCCGGACATGTGGGCATTCGAGGTAACGAGGTGGTTGATCAACTTACCAAGAATGCTACAAAGAGTTGAGCAAATTGTTTATCCCTCACACCGATCTGAAACCCAAAGGCGCGTGTCAAAGGCCTCTGGCAAGAGGAATGGAACTCGCAGACGGATAAACAATTCTTCCAAATCCGTCCAAACCAGAGTTTTTACATGTTTAAGGGGGTGCCTGAAGAAGAAACTGTCTTATGCCGTTTGCACAGTCAACTCCCTGTACATCCATTCTTATCTTTTAAAAAGGTGAAGAGCCTCCGTGGTGCACCACTTACAATGAAACATGTTCTTACAGTGTTGTGACTTACATGATGCCAGACATAAACACGTTACAGCAGACTCCATGAAAACCTTGTTCACAGATGTCCCACCCGATGATATGTTTTAATTTTTTAAAGAGATCATCATTTTCCATCTGACCTGAGATTTTAAGGAAGAAGGTTTTTACGAAATTTCTTCAATGCTTTTTTGAAAGTGAGTTTTAAATGAGTTTTGTGTGGATGTGTCTTCCCCCCCCCTTAATGACCAGAGAGTTGACTTCAACACAGCCCCCCCCCCCATATGGCCGTTTGCGTTCGGCTGGGCAATTCTCTCTTCAACTCAGCGATCTCTCTCCTCCATATGGCCGTTTGCGTTCTCTCTCTCTCTCTCTCTCTCTCTGTGTGTGTGTGTGTGTGTGTGTGTGTGTTTGCCTGCCCATCCTCCGTTCATATATACATTCACGCATTTGCCCTTCCAACCATTCCCTACCCTTCCCGCATAGACAGACCTACGCGTGTGCACAGTCACATATACGCGCATTTTTTTCCCTTTTTTTTTTTTTTAAGATAAAAGACATGCGTGTGTAGGCACTCGAATCTTTATAGTTACAGGCGTGCGCTCAGGTATCATTATTTCTTGGGTAATTGTGTGGGTTGTTATGACGAGTTCTTCACAGTCCTTGAGATCGGGCAAAACTCGGAAGAGAGGGAGCGCGCCTCAGTTCCAAGCACACAATGCGGCCGGTTTCATAATTCAAAAATGTGAGATGTGTGTGAAATTGCTACGCGATTGTGTAGAAACCCATTCCATTCCCAGAGACCCGAACTGTTCCGCTGGCCGAGCGATTGTCCGGAAACGAGAACTTCCCACACTTCTTTGTTCACATTAGTTCCGTCTGGCCCCTCCTTCTAAACGCCGCCTCTGGCCTCTCAGCCCTACTCCCTCCTTCCTTGCCTGTCCCCACCGTTGTCTACCTTGAGGTGGAGGTACCGGTTCAAGGGGAATCGGGGTGGAGGGGTTGGGGGTTCTAATAGAGGGTAGGTGTGTGTATTATGTAGACTGGCTTGCGGCGGGAGGGTCAGACACGTGTCAGCACGCTCGAATAATTGTTTTCTCTATTTTACCCATTCGAACTAATCGCTTGTTCATTTTTTTTTTTTTTCTGTCATTCTGCACTTTCTGTCTGCTTTCTTTCTGCACTTTCTGTCTGTCTTTCTGTCTGTCTGTCTGTGTCTGTCTGTCTGTCTGTCTGTCTGTCTGTCTGTCTGTCTGTCTGTCTGTCTCTCTCTCTCTCTCTCTCTCTCTCTCTCTCTCTCTCTCTCTCTCTCGTTAGCAGTTCAAGACGATGGAATTTCTTTACAGAGGAAGTGGGTCACTGGTGGAACTAATTTAATGTGCTGACCTTAAGGGGTGGATCACCCGTGCGAGATGGCGAGAGATACATTTTCTTTTGTCCCAAAGAGATACTTTCAGTGTTATCAGAAAAAAAGAAGCAAATGAAATGGGGCGGAAGGGGTAGGTGAAAAGGTGAATGACGGCAAAATTTCTCATTGATGCTTTTACAGTTGTTTGTTTGTCTTCTTGTTTTTCCTTTCTCCATAAATTGAATTGAATCGAGCTTTATCTCTTTCTTTCCGAAAAGGGCAATTGTGTATGTATGTGTAAATGTACATACGCATACGCATGCATGCTTGTGAACGGCGCTCGCGTTTGTGTGCAGCTTTTGCTTGATTGATTTTGTATATTAAGGGATAAAAAAAAGGGGGGGGGGGGGGGAAGAAGAACACACATGCACGCGCGCGCGCGCGCGCGCGCGCGCACACACACACACACACACACACACACACGAAAGAAGAAAAGAAACGGTGCCATGGTATTTTCAAACACGTTGAAAGCTAAGCAATATTCGCAGTAGGTGACCCAGTGTGCGGTTTTCAGTTCGCTGTTTGAACAGACGTTGACAGTGACCTCTCAGGATAGAGGTCTGTCGTTTGAAGCAGACGGGTCCTTTGGGTGGCCTGTGCGCAGCTGCCGGCCTGAGAAACTATCAACGTGACGTTAACAGACAGGCAGTCCTGATAAATGGGGCACGGAGTTTTCTTTGACTACATGGCAAACAGGAGCTGTGAACAGTGGAGACCGTGAAATCTTATCAGTTTTTCCTTCCTGAAGGAGAAATCTTGTGATCATTTTTTCCTCCTTTTGTTTTTTTTTTTTTTTTTTTTTTTTTAAATGGCCTATCGTATCCTGTGTTTTGTAAAGAAAACAGGAGAATGATTTATACTGGTCCATGGCTCTCTCTCGCTCTCTCTCTCTCTCTCTCTCTCTCTCTCTCTCTCTTACGGCAGAAAAATGTTCAAGTGATGTTTTTAAGAGTAACTTAGCCAGTCATCGATCAAGACCTAAAATAAAAGTTTCTCTTGCTATGATTATGCATGCAGGTCACTTGTAAGACGACGATGTTCAGCTATACTGTGTAGTAGTCGGCATATTTTCTTTGTAAATAACTTGCAGCAATCAGCTTGAGTTGAGATGGTCGTTGACACACTTTTTGCATAATCTGCTTGGCTATGCGGCTGGTAGATGGTGTTTTACATTCATTCACACAGTGGTATTTGCTGAATTCTTTCTTCTTTGCATTCTTGCAGTTAGAGGAATCCCCCCCCCTCCCATCACCGCTCCCCTCCCCCCTAGATCGCTGGATATATGAGAAGGCACCGAGTCGCTTCCCTGTAGTACCTTGCACCTTCCACTCGTTTAAAGGGCAGGATGTCGGTTTCGCTCTCCGAGGAAGTCACTGTGACAAGCCCCCGAAGATTGCGTAACCCAAAGGAACCATAGCACTCTTCCCTGAGCCGCATAACGAATGTTTCAAGGAATTGGTTTTTACGTTGTGAAAATAAGATTGACATGCTCTTTTTTTTTTTTTTTTTTTTTTTAAACAAGATTGTGATGAATTACAATTAATGTGTCATGTATGAATGAAAGATCTGTTAGAGAATTTTTGGATTTTTACGTAAATACTGCCAGAAAAATTCCCTGAATATGCTATGCGACCATGTGATGCGATTCTAAGAAGCAGAGAAGAAATGAATAAGATCGTGCTAAATATGGAACAAAGGCTGGGCACATATAAACATATCATGTCAAATAGGGCAAAGTAAGAGTGTATATCGTTTGTGATGATCGTTTGTGATGAATCGGTCAAGTGAAGCCACACGAAAACAACCAATCAAACGGCCTCACATGTTTTCACACAAGCAATTACCAAACGGTTCCATTACGTCAGGATTTACCTTTGCAACTGGTCAAACGAAATTCAATCGTAATGATAAACGTTGTGAAAATTTCATTATAAAGCGTACGTCATCTGACAACTACGTCAATAGGAGGTAATGGTAAGCATTGGGAAGAAGCTTAGGCCAAAAGTCAATGAATACGTGGCGAGAGGCGAACTGGTTTTGAACTATGAATCGTCGGTAGTGTGTATCTACGAGGAATCTTCCCTCCATTCTCAACCCATGGCCTCTGACACCCTTTACCACTGCCTCCCTTTTATTGCACGTCATATGCCCATATCGTGGCCACTGTCACATTGGGCAGAATGCGTTTTGACCGATACAGAGTGCGTTACTTCACTTCACTTCTTCGAAGCGATAAAAATTATGGATTATAAGAACCAAGATGAACCCAAACACATTTTCGAAGAGGTAGGTTTGAAACTTACGAGAACCATACTTCACTGGATTGATCAGTTGATATGGACTGGAATTAACCTTTGCGACTGCTGACCCATTCGTGTTGAATACCAGGTTTCACGTGGTTTACGAGAGTAAAGCCGTTAAGACGCTGTCACTCGTCAAGGCATTCAGGAGCTCAGGACGGGAATACTTACCCGATGGGGGGTGGGGGGTCTTCTCTAAAGACCTTCTGATGTCAAACTCCTTAGAGTTTCATTCTGTTGAAATATTCAAATGAAACCTCGTAATAACTGGTCAGTTTATGTTGTAATAGATAGTAAATACTTCGTTACAAAAACGAATAATAATGCACGTGCATGCTGATAATGTGGAGAGAGAGAGAGAGGTAGTTGAAATGGGAGAAATATAAATAGGATTTTTTTTTTTATTGCCACGCTTTATGTACTAGTTTTAATGCTTACCACATATAGTATAGAGTTTATGGAGCTTTTTCACGTGGTAGCTGACTTTCCATAATAAAACTATCCTTCATAATTATGACAAAAGAACTACAATACACAGGTGCAATACTTCTCTGTCTCTCTCTCTCATAAACACACACACACACACACACACACACACACACACACACACACACACACACATATATATATATATATATATATATATATATATATATATATATATATATATAAGTTCAACATATATATCTGTATATATCGGTATAAGTTCTCTCATATTCTCTCTCTCTCTCTCTCTCTCTCTCTCTCTCTCTCTCTCACACACACACACACACACACACACACACACACACACACACACACATATATATATATATATATTAGAGAGTTTCGTATCTACATTTCTGTTTGCCAGTTTATTAGTCTAGTCATTGATAACATCTGTAAATAAAAAGAGCTTTGTTTATAACGAAGTCTCAGTTCATCAGCGGCATGATCACTTTAGGGATGTTTTCCATAATTTTGATAACAGTATTACGGAGGAAGAGACCAATTTGGTAGAAGATGAGAATGGAAATGAGCCATTATTAAATGATTCTATATCTATGGAAGAAGTCGTAGCTGGGATCACACATTTAAAATCAGGAGAGCGCTGGACCAGACAGAATCGTAGCAGAAATATTGAAACGTGCAAATTCAACTATAATCGTTTTTCCTTGTCCATTTATTTCGGCAACGTTTTGAAAATGGCACCTTTCCATTAGAATGGGCAAAGTCTATTATCATACCTATTTATAAAAAAGGAGATGTGAACAACCTCGACAACTATCGTGGAATAGCACTTACGAGCATTTTAAGTAAAGTCTATGCCTACATACTAAATGAAAGGTTAACAGACTGGGCTGAAAGTGAAGAGAAATTAATGGAGGAACAAATAGGTTTTAGAGCCAGTTACAGCACCATAGATCATATATACGCAATATTCATTGGTACATAAATATCTTCTCTGTCATATACAAAACTCCTTGTTGCATTTGTAGATTTCAAGAAGGCTTTTGATTCTGTAAACCGCATCGCTCTGTGGAATGTACTTCGTAAAAAGTGGTGTCAACGGGAAATTGTACAAGGTCATTCGAGGTGTTTACAACTCGGTGCTTGCATGTGTGCGTGTGAAGAGTGAATACTCAGATTATTTCACTTGTCCAAATGGAGTCAAAACAAGATGTCTGATGAGTCCACAGTTATTTTCTTTGTTCATAAACGAACTGGCTATGGAACTGTCTTGTAAAGGAAAACACAGGATACAGATAATACCAGGAGCAGTTGAGATATTTTTATTACTGTTTGCTGACGATGTTATTCTTTTGTCTGGAACAGTCGTAGGTTTGCAAAATCAGTTAAATGTTTAGAAAGAAGAAGCAGATCGCTTATGTTTAACAGTCAACTTGGATAAGACAAAGATCGTGGTCTTCTTCAGAATTGGTGGTCATTTATCAATGCACGAAAAATGGTTTTATGGAAATAAAAATGTTCAAGTTGTCAATTCATATAAATATTTGGGAATGCTATTTTCAACAAAATTAACTTTTCAGTATGCATGGGAAGAATCTTCTAGAAAAGGTAAAAAAGGTGTCATAGAAATTCTGAAATCGTTGAGAAAGCTGAATTGTATTGACTGCCATATAATCTGGAAAATGTTTGATGCACAGATAAAACCTCTACTTACCAACGCAGCTGAAATTTGGGGCCTAAGTGAGATTCCACAAGTGGAAAAAGTGCATACGTATACTATGAAGCGTTTCCTTCAAGTGCCAATCCATTCATATAACACCGTTCTATATGGAGAAATGGGCAGATACCTTTGTATGTAACAACTTTTGTGAAATGTATGAAGTACTGGTTGAAAATTTTGAAACTACCACAGTCACGTTTGAGCAGACAGGCCTATGATATGATGCTTTTACAAATGGAGAGAGGTAAAGAAAACTGAGCTTATAAAGTAAAGAAAGTTCTTTCAGAACAGGGTTTTGGAATCGTATGGATGACCAGGGAGTAGGAAATGAGCAACAGTTTATTGCAGAATTCAAAGATAGACTTATTTGTTCTTTTAAACAGAACTGACATTCAGATATGGAATGTAAAGAAAAGTATCGATGGTTCTTTTTGTTTAAAAACGTGTTTCATTCAGAAAAGTTTCTTAATGTCATAACAGATAAATGGCTAAGAATATATTACGCAAGATTCAGGTTAAGAACGTTAGGGTTCAACACAAACAAAAGATGGTTTCAATGTGCAGCATCTACAGAAACATCTTGTCCTGCATGTGGATGTATAACTGAAGATGAAGAACACTTTCTATTTCACTGTACTGCGTACAACGAAGTGCGGGCAAAATGCTCGTTTTTCCAGCTAGACGTAGCTAAAAGACAAGATGTTACTTGTTAGTTTTTTGTTATCATCTGATGACGAAATTATAAATAAATCAGTTGCGAAATTGGTTGCAGAAGCACAGAAAACTAGAAAGACGAAGGACAACTACACTCGCAATAATGTGTTTTAAGAGATATATGAACGAATAATTCAGTTCATCATAAGAAAAGGAAAAAAAAGATGTAACATGATTTTCTTTCGTTTGAGTGGATGGTCGTGTCAGTTTACAATCTTACAATTTTGGTTTGTTTTGTATTTTCTAATATCATTACGATACCAGCATTACCATGATACCCAGGAACGGATCGTCTTCAATGTTTTGTAAGCTTTTGAGTGGATTTACACTGGATTTAACCGTAATATTTGCTCGTGATGAAAGGAGGAAAAGGTTATTGTCCTGTTACCCCCCTAGTCAAAAGACCTGTTTTGGTTAATGACATAAAATATCAAAGTGTCAATAAAATATCAAAGTGTCAAGTGTCTCTCTCTCTCTCTCTCTCTCTCTATATATATATATATATATATATATATATATATATATATATATATATATATATATTAGAGACAAAGAGATTCGTGTCTACATTTCTGTTTTCCAGTTTATTCGTCTGTTGACCTGATTTGTCGGTTGTCGGCATGTAGTCCTGTGAGACTCACAACAATCACTTAACTGCGCATTTTGATACCATGATTGAAAATGTACGCAGGGGTATTTGGGTACAGAAAGTGCACTGCACTTCATCTTTATGCAGGGGGCAACAACTCTCATCAGTAAAGACATTCATTCCGTCAGACAAAAGAAGAAAAAAGAAAACCCCCGTGGGAGACAGCCTTCGGAATCCATCAGCTTCCGCCTCAGATCTGGCACCGCCCACTGCAGCACTGTTTGCGCCGCCTGAAGATAAACACACCGACGAACGTCCCCGTTGGGCCGGTATTGAGGACACCGCCCTCAAAATTGTTCCACATTCAGGCCGCTACCTCCCATATCTCTGTTCAGGCCGACTCTCTGAACGTCCCATCGTGTGGCCAACTGATTAACAAAGGGCAAGTCACTCCAGTGGCAGAAAAGCTGATTCACCGCGTACAGTCCCCCTGTCCGTTAAAGGATTAGTACAGTCGAATTTTCAGTAAAGCGAATTTCATCTTGAGATCGTTTCTTGCGTAATGAATGCATGCATATGCACTTACCCGTTGCAGTTGGAAATAGAACAATATATCAACGCCAGAAGGGAGATAACAGAACTACAGGCTAATGAAAAATCCGTCCTTCACAGTGTTCAATGGAAAGTTCATCAATAATGCGAACAGATCCTGGATTCGTCGTTCGATCGGAATCCGCTTTTCTGTACCTGCAATTAATCATTCAACGGATTCGTCTTAGGATTCCATCTGTCCACCACGTTTTGGTAAAAACCAGCAATGTAGCTTTTTGCGCGGTGATTTGATACGCGCGTGCGCGCGCGCGCGCGCGTGTGTGTGTGTGTGTGTGTGTGTGTGTGTGTGTGTGTGCGCGCGCGCGCGCGCGCGCGCGCTCGCGTGCGCGTTTTTTGTGTTTTTAAAGTATTTTGCGGAATGATTCTGGATCCCCTGATCAATCACGTATCAGTTGTAAATACTTTTAGCCACAGTCCACCTTGACACCACGTTTGGTGAAAATACGTTCAGTAGTGTTTGCACTATCATGGTAAAGGATCCTGAATCCGTCTTAGATATGAATCTGATCTACGGATCCTCACTCAAATGTAAGGTTGCCGTCCTTGAGCTACATTCCATGTTTTTTTTTTTTTTTTTTTTTTTTTTTTTTTTTTTGGACATAGTTTTTTTTTAAATCGATAAAGTAGTTTCTGCGTTATCTTGTCGAACGGATCCCGGATCCGCCGTAGGGTCCGGATCAGCAGCAAAATTCAGTGCGTCTACTCTTGGGTCACACTCCATATTGTCACCAAGTTTTTTTTAATATGGGTTCGGTATTTTTTGCGTAATTTTGCTCACAGACAGAAAAAAAAAGTAGCAGAAAATACCACTTTGGCAGATGCAATGGTAAAATCAGTTAAGGGCCTTCGCAGATGACCTACATTTGTAATATGCTTTGCAAACGAAAGCGTTGCTATTTCAAACCTGAAGGTCCCTGAACCTCGACCTAAAACTCTTTTTTCATAAATGATTACGTCATATATATGGACATGTTCTGTTTGATTATTTGCTTTTTTTTTCATCTTCTGTGCCACCACCAGAGGCACTAAGCTTACTCCCACCCGATGATCCCGGCTGTCCGTACACAGACACGTCAATAGCAGTCCACAAGTAATGGTCAATTCAATTCGTCACGAGGCAGCGCACCTGTATGTGTATTCTGATCGGCGACAATAATTGTTCAGTCGCAGAGCCACTGTCTCTGTGTGTCCTCCACTTCCTAAGGATCACCACTGTGTCTATACACCGACAGACCCCCACGACCCTGCTGATACCCACGACCTCAACACGGATTCACCCAGGGTACAGACTTGGAGAGGGAATAAAAGCCGTGGTCATCATGGGAGCAGCAGGGCGTGAAAGGCCAAGGAATGCAAGACTTTTTGACGTTAATTGACTGGGATGATAATGTTGATGCTGTTGATTTCCATTCGGTTGGAGATTGATGCCAGGTCCGTCTTCTACGGGTCTTACATATCCCTGCGTCAACCAGGCCCCGAGATACAGCACATGCAGCGTCGGACAGAAAATTTGAGCAACACTTTCAGATCTGCATCCATAAAGTCGATGAAATCTTTTCATTGGAGCCCGTAGTACACTCAGCTCTGGATATGAATGGTGGCCGAAAATTCCCTCAAATAAAAGTTGCTGACAGGAATTGTACATCGACCCCACAGTCCGCAAGTCCATGACGTTAACGTATAGCCACTGCTTATAGATCTGTAGAGACTTTTTACATACATCCACGCACACACACACACACACACACACACACACACACACACACACACACCACACACACCACACCACACCACACATACACGCACACGCGCGCGCGCGCGCGCATGCACTCACGCACGCACACACACACACACACACACATACACACACACACACACACACACACACACTCCTTCCGCAGAATGCGCCTCTCAAGTTCAAAGGGACGATTGCTCAGCAGTCTGACGCCAAGAGACACGAGGAAAGCCCAAAGCCAGGCCAGTGTGTTTTACCGGATGCTACCAATGAAAAAAAAAAAAAACAAAACCAATGATTTGTAAATCTGCAAAGGAAAACATTCATAGCCATCAAAAAAAAATTCCTTTCAGGGGCTGACACACACACACACACACACACACACACACACACACACACACACACACACACACACACACACACCACAGGGTCACAGACTACCCGCTTGCGATAGATTCATGTAATATCTCTTTTTCTGGGGACCAAATACAAAAGCGATACCGTTAACAAAGTTTAACTTTCGTCAAGGTTTCAGCACACGAATGGAGTGAGAGTTTACAAAGATATTAATGTCCTTTTGTCATGACATGACTTACTATAATTTCCGTGCACCGAAAAGGGGAAAAATATATTATAACATCAATGCCTTTGTATTCGTAGAATTAATCTTAAATAAATTCAGCGAACCGCCCAGAGAAACGTGGACAAACGAGTCACAAGACAACACACAACGCGTTTCGACCTCTTAGGTCTTCTTCAGGTGAAGCAAAGACGAACAAAATAACGAAAATGCACTTAGCTTTGATCGCTTGAGATTGCTTCTGAGTTCAGCGCAAGGAAGAAGGCGTTGAATGAGAACGAGGCTGTCAACTAGATTCGTAGAATTTAATATTATTTCTGTTTTTTTTTTCTTTTTCTTTCTTTTGTGTTTATTTTTTGTAAAGAAGAAAGAGTGAAAGAAATAGAAAAAAATCGTCTTCTGCAGCTGAAGAGTACTGAAGTCGAAAAGAAAAGTTCAGTTTGAAAATAAGAAACGCTATTCTCTCTCTCTCTCTCTCTCTCTCTCTCTCTCTCTCTCTCTCTCTCTCTCTCTCTCTCTCTCTCAGGGGGAGGAGGAGGGTCAAAATATTAGTCTTGATTAAATTGTCGCAGAAACTTGGTTGTTTACCTTCTCTTTCCTTGTTACTCAGAGGGATACAAAACATGGCCGTTATCCGTGTAACTAAAACCTGAGCATAATCATCCGGGTAGAGAAATGTCAGTAGGTACCAGACTAATCGGCGACGACCTTTGAAGCTTCGCTGGGTTTCTTTGGAAGATGTAGCAGAGAACGGTAAAGGCTTTTGTTAGACTTGACTATTATTGTTTCAGGCTATTTCAGAGAGGCTATTAGTTTCAAAATTGTTGAGGGGATAAGGTCAGACAGAAAGAGAGGGAGATGAGTGTGTGTGTGTGTGTGTGTGTGTGTGTGTGTGTGTGTGTGTGTGTGTGTGTGTGTGTGTGTGTGTGTGTGGGTGTGCGTGCGTGCGTGCGTGCGTGTGTTCTTCGTTCTTTTTTTAACGCCTTTTCACTTAAAGTGATACTAAAAAAAAAAGTTAATAGCGCTTTTCCTATTTCAGAAAAAAAAGGGATAAGAAAAAGGCATGTGTTTCAGTGCGCGCACATGCGAGCGCGCGCGTGTGTGTTGGCTTTACCGTACCTGAGACTGCATGACAAAAATATTCCTTACTGTCCACCCCCCTCATCCACGCTCTACCCTTTTTTTTCTTACTGTCACACACACACACACACACACACACTTTTTTCTGCACACACACACACACACACACACACACACACACACACACACACACACACGCACGCACGCACGCACGCACGCACGCACGCACACATCGTTTGCTAAACTGAGAATACAAGCAAAGAAGCTGAATTAATACAATATTAAAAACTATACAACTGCGAGTGATGCTAAATACGGTATTAAACTCGCCCATTCTCAAGGGGATTTCTTAGACGTTTCTGTAAACTGAGCACACTTCTTTCTGAAATATTTTTGATCCACAGAGTGTGTACAAATGCAGTTAACTTATAATAATATTGATGAAAAAAAAAAAATCATGCTTTACCTCCTCAAAACTAAAGCACAAGCAAAAGTGCAATATTCTTGTGACCAAACACTAAGCACACATCGTGTGGTTTTATGGAAGGGGTGTGTGTGTGTCAGTGTGTGTGTGTGTGTGTGTGTGTGTGTGTGTGTGTGTGTGTGTGTGAGAGAGATGAGAGAGAGAGAGAGAGAGAGAGAGAGAGAGAGAGAGAGGTGAGGCAGCTGAGTATACCTAGAGACAAAAAGCAAATGCCATGAGCGCAGGGAATGCATGTGCACCACAGCACAGCAGCGTTTGGCTCAGTTTCCATGGGAACCGGCAGCATACTTTCCAGGCTCGTATTCGCCCTTTAGAATGAAAGTAAACACCCGTAAACGAAGAGTAGGTTTTTTCTCCCCATCTTACGATTGTAAATATTTTTACTTACTCGTATTAGGAGTTTGATAACTTCATCTGTTTTTACTTCTTTCAACCAAATTAACCTGCTGTGTATTACAGCGGCCATTACCGGACAAGATAATGGGAACGGGTTAAGATTCCATCCGAACAAACTTTCAACAATAACAAAAATATTGTGTGCTTATATAGCCTATGATATTTGAACGGTATATCTGTTCTAAATGCTCAGGGTAGTCAATCTTTGCAAATGATCATTTTCTGTCGTGTCTGAAAGAGACAAATTGATAACCTGCTGATGAGACTCGACCAGTCGTCGAAAGTCTGTCAAGGCCATGGTTTACCCAGACACGATACAGCTGTGGTAAGTGTTCGATCAAAGGCGTCGCTGGCGAATGCCATTTTTCTGTTTGTGTGCCCACTTGCGCTACAAAATGTCACC
>JADBJO010001490.1:297500-305000 GCA_016801955.1 Conus betulinus
CATCGCTTTCGATCTTCGATTTGCGATTGACCGAATCAGAAAAAGTTTTTTGTTAAGTGTAGTTTATTTTTCGATTAATCCATCCATCCATCGATCAATCGATTGATCGATCAGTCAATCAATCAATCAATCAATCAGTGATCAGCCTACCAACCAATCAATCGATCAATCAATTACTCGCTTACTTGAATGATTAACGTGATTAGATTATTAACTTGAGTCAATCGATTACTTGATTGATTGATAGACTGAATCAAAACAATCAATCAATCAATCAATCAATCATTAATCAATCTGTTAATTAACTACTTCCTTATTTACTTTATTACCTACCAAATTAATCAGTCAGTCAATTTAGTAATAAAATTAACCAATCAATCAATCGATTGATCAATCAATCAGTCAATCGATCGATCGATCAATCAATCAGTCAATCAATCAATCAGCCAGTCAATCCACTGATTGATTAATCGATTGATTGATTAATTGATTTAATTAATTGTGTATCATCTCCGTCTTAGATGTTATGTTTTCACCGTGGCCCGTTTATCCTTTTGTCAGCTGTGTAACACAAACACTACTACAACGACACCTAATGGAGCTTGGGGGCAAATGGAACGTGGGTCCAAGGATGAAGCCATTCCGATCAATGTATGGTTCCGACCTGTGGTGCAGGCCCTGATGAGTGGGCGGAATCAGGATTCCTTTAACAGGATTACCTCACCATTTGCACGGAACAGGAACACGGTGAAGGTACTGTTCCACCCACTGAATGCTGTCTGTGACATATCTTCATGGCGTATCAAAGCTTTCTGGTGTCACTCATTGTCTGAGAATTGATCACTGTGTAAAGAGTATTGCGTTTTCATCACTGTGTAAAGAGTATTGCGTTTTCACGGAATATTTTAAAACTTTGTGATAGTGTCTGAATATTGATACCTGTCTACGAAATATATTTATGTGGCACGCTGAAACTTACGATCAGAGCTAGAGACAGTTACTGTCTTCGAATCGATACTTGTCTATGAAATATCATATTATCATGGTGTAATAAAAACTTCTTAGTAATAGTTATTGTCAACTGTCCTGGAAAGATATAATTCCATGGCATATTAAAACTTCTTTGCGACGGACACTGTCTACCATTTGATAACTGTCTATGAAATACATTAGCATGGCATGTTAATACTTCTTAGAGACAGCTGCTGTCTTCGAATTGATACTTGTATACAAAATATTACACTTTCATGGCATAATGAAACTTCTTAGTAACAGTTATTGTCTATACAAACTGATGATTGTCTATGAAATGTTTGAATTTCCATGGCACATTATAACTTCTTAGTGACAGTTACTGTTTACGTATTGATACGTGCCTATGAAATATTCTATTTTCATGGCATATTACAACTTGTTAATGATAGTTATTGTTTACGAACGGATGCCTGCCTATGAGATACTATATTTTCATGTCAAATTACACAACTTCTTAGAGACAGTTATTCTCTTCGAATTGATGACTATGAAAAATTATGTTTCATGGCAAATTGAAACTTCTTAATGATAGTTACGGTCTGCATTTCATAACTGTCCACGAAATGTCATGCTTTCATGGAACATTGAAGCATCTATAATTAAAATAGTGTCTTTTCCATATCCTATTGCAGAGAAGCACATGTGAATTAGCCTTTTGAGTCTGTTTGCTGTAATACCTTAAGAGAGAGAGAGAGAGAGAGAGAGAGAGAGAGAGAGAGAGAGAGAGAGAGAGAGAGATAAGAGAGAGAGAGAGAGAGTGTTGTTTTGAACTGACATGCTCACAAAAAATTTAGAACCGTAATAGCAAATGATAATGAAAGTCTAACAACCGACCCCTTTTTTTTCTGCAACATTTTTGTGCGGATCCGGGCGGGTCCGGGATCCGTTCGATCTCAGCGGAGATTTGCACTCTCCCTGAGCGCCCCTCCGCTTTATTCGTTAATTCGTTTTGGATAGAAGAGATTTGTCAGACGTGAACTGCAGATCACATCCTCTAAGCGTTTTCTTTAATGGCTAATTTGTCTGTTTCTTCGCTCTTGCTTCTCAGCCTTCTCCCTTCCAGTTGCTGTCTTTGCCTCTCAGTTATAGCTAATTAGGCTGGCCGCCTGAGGGGCGAGCAGATGGAAGGTTTGGGGTGGATGGGTTGGGGGGGGGGGGGGGGGGGGGGGAGGAAAATTGAAGTGGAGAAACACCCGATGGAAATTTGTCTGTTGTCAACCAGATGTGGACACGCACATATGTGGATACTACGCGTGAGCGCGCGCACGCGCACACACACACACACACACACACACACACACACACACACACACACACACACATATATATATATATATATATATATATATATATATCGCGGAGCAGGCGATACATATAGATCTGCCTTCGAGAGGGATTGCGATGGTTTCCTCATGCAGCTAGTGAGGGTTTTCATATTTATGATATACATTTTCCCATTTACTTCATCTTCAATTTTTTTTTCTTCTCAATTTCAAATCTTTGCCAAGTCATTGCTATAATGATGGAAGAATTGTTAACTTGCACTTGTTTTCCCCTACTACCTAATTGTTCAGCATAATATTCTTTGGTCAATCAGTGGGTGATTGCATCTTTTAGGAGATCCAAGTAAAGGGTTTTCTGCACAATTCTTAGCCGCCGACAATGCTTGGGTTATTGAACAGCAGAGCTGACCACTCAGACTGTTCCATATCTATTGATCTCCCTTGCATCTTTAAATGGATCCTCAAGCATAGGCTCAAAGACTGTCCCTACATTTGATACTGTTTGCATAATGTTTTTAGTTTTCAGCAACTTTTTTTCCTCTCCACACTTTTGTTTTGTTTTATTCTACTACCTTTCGCTGGCTGCTTTGAGGGTGCTGTTGGATTCTTTTTCAAACCTTTGGCGGTCAGAACACCACAGAATTATGGACTGTGGTGTGTTTCTATTTGACGCCAAGAGCACAGACACAATCAGCCGTGTCTTCCTGATAAGTTTGATCCAGCGGACGAAAGGCCTCGCAGCAGGCGATACATATAGATTTGCCTTCGAGAGGGATTGCGATGGTTTCCTCATGCAGCTAGTGAAGGGTTTTCATATTTATGATATACATTTTCCCATTTACTTCATCTTCAATTTTTTTCTCTCCTCGATTTCAAATCTTTGCCAAGTCATTGCTTATGATGATGAAAGGATTGTTAACCTGCATTTGTTTTCCCCTACTACTTAATTGTTCAGCATTATATATATATATATATATATATATATATATATATATATATATATAGAGAGAGAGAGAGAGAGAGAGAGAGAGAGAGAGAGAGAGAGCACGTGTATACACTGCTTAAAAACACACCCATGCACTTGCAGGTGATCACACACACAGGCCCACGCCATACTCTCTCTCTCTCTTGGAAGGAAACTTGGCGTTGCTGTACATGCTAGTGCTGTGTGTGCGCGGAGAGGGAAGGTGGATGGCGGGGCGTACAGATTTGAGGGAAAGGATGAGGAATCTGAGGGAAAAGGTTGAGAAGAGAGTTGGATCTTGCCTTACGACTTGAGCAAGTGTTTACGTTAACGAGGAAATGTCGCGCATGTTTATGACAAAAAGGCTGTGGAAACACTCTCTCTCACTCTCATTCACGGCTAACACCTTACTGATAGATGACGGACAGAAGCGGACAAATCACGTCAACTGGTTTATCTTCCTTCGTTTCTTTATTTTTTGCCAAACTCTGTCATGAAGTTAAAACACATTTTTCATTCATGATAACGTAAGATAAAATACACATTGCACCTTTAATGATATAATCCAAATAGTCTTTTTTCGTGATAGTCGGTATTGGACAACGCACCAAGATGAACAACTGTGCTGAAATAATTTGTTACATGGCTGGCTATTCACTGGCATGACACGCTAATCCAAAATCAAGTTTAAAGTAATTGCAACGAATGGGGTGGTGGTGGTGGTGGTGGGGGGGGGGGGGGGGGGGGGGGGGGGGTGGGGGGGGGGGGGGGGGGGGGGGGGGGGGGGAAGGGGGGAACAAAGAAAAAAAACGCACACGAAACATTATTCGACATTACTCGTATGAAGAACTGTTGTTTAGTAATACACGTGAATATGTATGTGTGCGTGCGTGCGCGCGCGCGCGCGCGCGCGTGTGTGTGTGTGTGTGTGTGCGTGTGTAGTGTGTAGTGTGTGTGTGTGTGTGTGTGTGTGTGTGTGTGTGTGTGTGTATGCGCGCGCGCTGGCGCGCTCGAGCGTTTGTGAGTTTGCAAAGCACCACTCCTGTCAGACCAACAACACAGAACAGCGCCTAACTTACTGATACCTGGGGCCTGTGTGTTCCCCACGAAGCGATGGCTGATTCTTTCTGAGGGAAACAAATACACAAGTAGCCTACAGACAGCTCCGCCCTTTGGCCCACGTCCATCAACATCACGCTAAACGGCCACCAACGCCTTAGCTAGGCTCAGAAATGGCCACAAGCGGGTTAGGACTCCTCGCTCGCGTGTGTTGCTGGCCCCTTTAAAGTGCTGTGTTTGTACCCACTGAGACAGCCGTGTCAAAGTCTAACCCATGCCTATGGTGCTGTGCAGTGCAGTAGCCTAGCTTCCACCTCTGCGCTGCCCACTAACAGAAGCTGAAGCTTGCATGTCTTCTCGAGTTTGTCTGACCCTGTGGACGGGGAAGATGGGACCATGAAACGCGTGCTCCACATCCGCCCTTTCCACACTTGCACCATTGTGGCAAGAACTGTAGGCCACTGAGAGTCACGCCATCGACATGCGGTCAGAGACGGAGACCCTGTTTATACAACAGAAGTACCTCCACTGTGTAGCCTGAGATCGCCAAGAATGGCGATACGCACTTTTTAGGGACACTTTTTTTCTTCAGTGTTGTCAATCAACTTACTCATTTTTTTTATGCCCCCAGAAAGGTAATGATACAACGCGATGTCGCTCCTCGATTTCAACGCCTTTCAGTCGATCTCTAGAGACATGAACATTGCAGTGAGGGGTCACAACGGTGTGTATGGGTACAAGAGCACGTGAATTTCTGTAACATGGGTGGGCTCCACGTCAGCTTCCGCTGGTGTAGATGGAGCGAGTCGGACGGGAGCAGCAGCTGACAACGTTAGTTCAGTAATAACCGTACTGTGGTTGAAGCGCCAAAATGGATTGAACTCATGTGAGTCTGGAATTCGCCACTTATTCTTCCTTTCGGACCGTAACAAACATGTCAACAACAGAAAAATTAATAAACAAATGAAAAAAAAAAAAGAAGGTAAGCAAATGAATGGCATTCCTCTTCATCTTATTCGTGCGTTTGTGTCTCTGAGCGTAAAATTCATGAAAAAAAAAGAGAGAGAAAGAGAGAGAGAAAGCATACGCAGGCTGACAACAACAACCACATGTGTCAAGATTATCATGAAAAAAAAAAAAACCACCCCAGAATGACGGGAAGTTATAATGGAAAAGTTTTAACGATCGTTGTAAACATGGCCACCCAATGTCATGTTTTCCACGTATCAGACAGCTGATAGCCTGCTTTGGTTCGTTTACTTTTTTTTTTTCAAAGAAAGTTAGGCAACTGCGTGTAAGTCTACACTTGGTCGACATTCGTTGCTGAATATATATATATATATATATTTAGGCCTTTATTTATATATATATATAAACAATCGTTTCCTGTCAATCGTCCTTCACTTTCAGACCGAACTGCAAACGGTGGAAGAAATCCAAAATCCATGTTTTTAGACTAGCATTTCTTAAATTGTTTACCTGTTTGCGTTTCTGCTATTTTTCGTAAGTCATAACATCAAATGTAGATTTCAGCTAAAAAAAATATTAAAAAGATGTTTCCTTTTATTGTAATTTAAGGGAAACTATGTATCCAAAACAATCTCTGAAAAGAAAGGAAATTAAAGGCTAAAGCAGCGATGGGAATGATCTCATTTTAAAACTAATATTGCGACACTGCGTGAAAGAAAGAAAAAATGTTTATCCATTGTCTGTCTGTCTGTTTGTCTGTCTGCCTCACTCTCTGTGTGTTTGTTTCTTTCGTGTTCATTAGTAAGTGAAAGAAATTCTGTTTTTTCATCTTTGTGTAACCCACTAAAAAACAAATATTGTCAGTTTTGTTACCGGTGATACAAATGGGGACTATGAATCGAGTTTTCTGTATACTCTACCAGGATAAGATCCATAGCTGAGAGAGAGAGAGAGAGAGAGAGAGAGAGAGAGAGAGAGAGAGAGAGAGAGAGAGAGAGGAAAGAAGAAATAAAATAGAAATACTCACACATCATTTTAGTAGTGTTTTCATGACAAGTCACAGTCATTGCCTTTGCGCATTGTTTCTTCAAATAAATGAAGAGAATAAGACAAGTCATTGAATGGGAAAAAGGGGGGGGGGGGGGGGGGGGGGGGGGGGGGGGGGGAGAGACAAGAAAAAATTAACATTGGAGATTCGGTCATCATAAGATCTGTCGTTACTACGGCCAGAAAAAAAAAAAAAAAAAAAAAGCAAACAGGGAACAAGTTCATAAAAAAACGTAAATCATCCCAACTGAATTAGATATTTATGGACTCAACTGGGATGTGTTGAAGAATAATTGGAATCATTACTAAGCGACACAGGTGTTGAATAAGGGCAATTGCGCTAACCAAGTGCTCACAGCTTTCTATCACTCTGTCTCTATCTTTTTCACACACACGCATGCACGCACGCGCGCACACGCGCGCGCGCGCGCGGGATACACGTCTTCCATACATTTTCCCCTCACGCTTTCTTCGCATGCCAGGTCATAATCTCTCTCTCTCTCTCTCTCTCTCTCTCTCTCTCTCTCTCTCTCTCTCTCTCACGAGCTAGTGCACACATGTACACACGCGCATACACAAACATAAACGCATTCCCGGGCGCTCAAGCATTCTTTCATTTAGAAAATAATAATGACCGCGGGCAAAAAAAAAAAAAAAAAAAACCTAAATGAAAAGCGTCTAAAAACAAACAAATAACAGCAACAACAACGACAACAAAATTGATGCCAAAGCAACAGAGCCACAAATCAAACTCAGTTATTTTAGCGCATAGGAGGAAAAAGAAAAGGTGTTTATGAGCTGTTTTGTAGCATACTGAATTGCAAGTACCTAACAAGTGCTTAAATTAAACTTCTAAAGTAGCTACTATAGGAATTACTTCTTCAAGTCGATTGTCTTTCATAACATTAGCGTGTGTGTTCATATACGTTCTTCTTCTTTCTTCTTCTTTCTTCTTCTTTTTTTCTTCCGTGAAACAGAGCCACGTTGTCCGAAAGGTAAAGCCCGCAGATCGTGTGTCGCGCTGCTTGACATGAGCAGATGACGAAGGAAGGTTTTTTTTGGTTGTTTTCGGTGTTCAGACGAAACGTAGTCGTCGGGCGCGTGTCGGCGCCATTGGCTTCTGCTGATGTCATGGCAGCTCAC
>JADBJO010001490.1:325000-330000 GCA_016801955.1 Conus betulinus
TCCCAAATGCAATACAAAAAAGTTTTGTAATGTACTCCATAAGAGTTATTCATAGTTCGTCTGTAAATGTCTTGACACTAGTTTGCCCCTACAGACTTGGTTGTCAATGACAATGTGTCCCCTGCTTCTTTCACAATGGATGTCGGTCAGATCCGTTCTGGATCTCTGATAGCAGCTGCCGCAGGCTTGGTTCTTACCGTCTGCCAGTATCCTGTTGGCTTCCCTCACCCAGACAAGCACTGGATTGACCATATCACATTGTGTAGTGCGGCCGTTTCCTTCATCTGCAATGCCTGGATATCCAAAGTCCACAGGACTCTTGTGACAGACTTGTTATTTGACATGGCTGCGCCCCCAGAGCACACAGTGAATGAAATCAGCGGAAGCTCACTGACTGCCTTTCAGTTATTTTTGTTTCACCATGACCGCCCCGACCAGAACCACTTTTGGTGTTTTTTTCTTTTGTCTAGATTGTCCAAACCTGAACCTTACTGCGGTGACAAACTATGGAGGCATGTACGGAATGAATGGGACAGGAATAGCTCAGTTGGTAGAGCGCCGGACTCGTAATCTCGGTGATCCTGGGGTTGCGGGTTCGAATCTCCACCAGGCCGTTTCGGTACAGAGGGATTTTTTCCCTCGGAGTGAACATTGCTTCTGACCCCATTTCCCAGAGAGTTCTTCGAATGAGACTGACTATAAACCGAAGTTCCGTGTGTGAACGCACGCATAACATCTTGCACAGACGTTAAATCCCATCACCAACTTTCGGAAGAGAAAGCCAGTTTGGCCGTTGGTATGGATGACAGGTTACACATAGCATGCACCCTGCGTGAGAAATGGAAAGAATGAAGGAATAAGGAAACTGAGTGAACGATCTTGACTGACTGACACGTTAAAACGACTGAGTGAAGCGCCGGCAGTCAGCTTTCAGTCAGCACTACCCAGGTAGGCAGCCAAGTGTGTACACGAGAGTGTGGATTGTCAGCGCCTAGAACCTTTGGCAAGGCGCTTTAAAATGCTTTGTTAGTATTATTATTATTATTGTTATTATTATTATTATTATTAATAAATGTTGACATAGCATCCCCCCCCCCCCCACCCCCCCCCCCCCCCCCCCCCCCCCCCCCCCCCCCCCCCCCCCCCCCCCCCCCCCCCCCCCCCCCCCCCCCCCCCCCCACCCCCCCCCCCCCCCCCCCGCAGTATGTAGGATAGTTATCTTGACTTCCTTACATTAAAAATCCAAGACATGAACTTTGTACAACAAATAACTGAAAATGCTAGGCCTCCTGTAACGCTGTCCTCTAATCCGCTCTTACAATGATAATATGGGTCGGGGTTAGTCATAGTCAATCGAGGATGAATAGTGGGATGATTTTTTTTCTCTCTGCATTTTGTCTTAAATGAGAACAGAGACTAGTTTTTAATGCAGAGATCAGTATGATTTTTAACATAAAAAATTGGTATGGGACCTTTAATGGATATATTGCTCGACTTTCTTGAAACGACGGGCAAAAAATTAAGGACAGAACCTTTTAATACCTTTTGCTAGAAGTCACATAAAACAAGCCACTGAGAGAGAGAGAGAGAGAGAGAGAGAGAGAGAGAGAGAGAGAGAGAGAGAGAGAGAGAGAGAGAGAGAGAGAGAGAAAGAGACAGGCAGATAGACAGATAGAGACAGGGATCGGAGTATTGGCTGTGACAGACTGACAGACTGGACAGGACACAAAAGGAGAAACTAAATGTCCTATTCACATCAGCGTGGACATGAAAATATGGAAACAAATGTGATAATTGTAGAACCTGTGGATAATTTGATCACGCAAAAAGTGAAAATGGGTCATTGACGTTCACAAGAAAAGCTGGGGGGGGGGGGGGGGGGGGGAGGGGAAGAAGTGAAACAGGCCTTGAGTTTATTTTCCAGTGACAGCTTCCTTTTCAAAACACAAAATCCTCTACACTGAAGAAGGACCGATGACAAAGTGGGTCTATCTAATGATCAGGATGAAGTCTTATTAGTTACGTCGTTGAAGCCAAAGGCTGAGGATGAACGCAGCAGGCACACACACACACACACACACACACACACACACACACACACACACACACACACACACACACACACACACTCACACACACACACACACGCACACACACACACAGAAAGAGAGAGACAGAGACAGAGACACAGAGAGAGAGAGACAGGCAGACAGACAGACAAGCAGACAGACACAGAAACAGACAGACGGGCAGAGTTTGCTAAACTCTTTGTTTCTTATTAGGCCTAGTGTGAAGATTTCAGGTGCACATCTTATATTTCAATTATCAATGGCACCTCCAGGAAGCAGGGCCAGATGTCGCCAGGTGCGAAATACCACGGCTGCCGTTCATCTGTGAGACTGTCGTGCCGCGCTGCTGTCGGGGACCTTAATACCTAGGTACCCCCTGCCTTCTAAAGTAAAAGATAAAAGGTTGATGTCGGAAAACAAGTCACGACAGTCAAAATGGCTCCGTGAATTTGTATTCTCGTTACAAGGAGCGAGAAGCGATAACTTTCGCCGGAGGTAAACGAGTTCAATGCCTGTTTTCATTCACTTTTGAGAGATTACTCGTTAGGAGGTCTTAGATAGGTAAGATTTTTCTTTTTCCTTTTCTTTTTTAAAAAATAATTCTTTCTAATGCCAAAGAGAAGTGTTTTGACAACAGCGTTAACACCACCGTCTCGGAATCATGTGCACTAGGTCACACACACACACACACACACACACACACACACACACACACACACACACACACACACACACACACACACACACACACACACACACACACACACACACACACACACACATACACGCACGCACGCACGCGTGCACACACACAACGCACGCATGCACACGCGCGCGCGCGCGCACGCACGCACGCACGCACACACACACACACACACTCACACACATTCTCTTTCTCTCTCACTCACTCTGTGTGTGTGTGTGTGTGTGTGTGTGTGTGTGTGTGTGTGTGTGTGTGAGAGAGAGAGAGAGAGAGAGAGAGAGAGAGAGAGAGAGAGAGAGAGAGAGAGAGAGAGAGAGAGAGAGAGAGAGAGAGAGAGATGGTTTCATCTGTTGATTTGCAACATTTTAAACGCAAACCATGATAGATAATGTTCGGAAATCTTCAAGGGAGGTAATCTGTGTTAGAGATTGCGTTAACGAGAGTGACCCGCGCTTTTCGAGGAACAGAGAACGCTGATGGGCACACTCAAAGCAATTTTGCCCCATCATCACGGAGTTTGGAGATTGTGGAGGGTGAACAAAATGTAATCGACCAGCTGCCGTCGCACAGTTGATACTGAATAACGACTGAATTCGAAACTTACAAGATGCATCGTCATCATTGTGTGATTTTTTCTTTTTTTTTTTATCTGTGACTGGCTTGCTTACACCTAGAATTGATTCCATTATAGACCCCGTAGCCCCAAACTGTCGAGTCTTGTTTGCTTCATGAATATCTCTCAAGGTTTTCTAGCTAACGCACCTTACCAACACCGCAGGGCTTAATGAAATGAAATGTGAAGCACGACCCTGTCGAGCCAGAATAGAAGTTGGCGGTATTATTTGCCTCCTCCTCATTCATCATGACGAGAGTATGAGGAGGATCTCACATTTTCTCTGTCATCAGGGTTAATGTGGTAGTGACCTCGGTTTAATTGCCACTCTTATCTCTCAGCACGTGGTGAATATATTGAGTACACGCGTCATTATGTTCGCGAGTTCATAGGGACCGTCGTTTGAGCGTTCCAGACATTTAAGGATCGTTATTTTGGGAAGCACTCACTCCAGACTAAGCAGTGTCGTGAGTGGAAAGGTTTTGGTGACTGTGCTCATCAACCAAGACAATGAGATCCAACGAAGTGATGCAGCTGCAGCCGACAGCATCCCTTCACATGAGCTCCGAGTTGGACAAGCGGGGTGTGAGGAATGAGAGGGACCAAGACGGTGAAACAACACATTCCCTACTGCCTTGCTGATATCATCGTGCGATACCAGTCTATCCTTATGATCAGACACACACACCGGGTGAAACGGAATCAGTGGAGCGCGTGCTGGTGCTGACAGAACCCGTCGACACTAGTAACAAAGACAAAACCAGACATGGGCACGTAAGCACACAAGGGACAACAAGCACAGCAAGAGTGAACTGGACTGTCGTTGGATGTCGCCACTGAGTGTAATGCCGGGGATCTGTGGGGACAAGAAATCGTGTTCTGTGATCGTCTAACATCGGTCAGTTGATATGAGGTGTACGGGTGATTAATGGCTCGGTATAGGAAGCTCATTTACGAGTTAACGTACTTGCTGTGTCACACCATGGTTCGTATGACAGTAAAAAACTCTGTAAAGCCCGCCCAGGCTCTGTACGGTTCAGAACCACCAGATGCTCGATTAACAAACAACAAAAGCCACCTTTCTCTTTTGATAAGATTTGTTGTGACAAGTTCAGTCCCAGTTAGATTGTTACGCACATTTTGAAAAAAAATAAAGAACTGATCAAGCGGTCAACATGAACTTCTGTTTAATCCTCTCTTGTATTCGGTATCTGATCTCACCATTTTCACCCCTAAGTTACAATATAGCGTGGACACGTATTTTCCATGATTTAAATTGGGCTTGCCTCTTTTCAACTGGCCTCCCTACTTCTTTCATGTAATTCGTTACTGATGCGCACTTGTATGAAATCAGTGTGTAGGAAGTTAATGGTCCATTTCTTTTCAAAACAGCTTCCTTGTTGAGGCTTCGGTCCTCTTCGTTTCCCTGGACTTTCCTTCCTGTTACACCCACTGGTTTTCTGTTCATCTAGTAAACATCCACCCTGACATATGGGAACAAACTGCTATGGATCGCAAGCGTTTACATCAACCCTGACACATGGGAACAAATTGCTATGGATCGAGCCAGATGGCACTTCTGTATCCACAAAGGTGCCAGTTTATGTGAAGAAAG
>JADBJO010001490.1:340000-350000 GCA_016801955.1 Conus betulinus
TTTTTCTGACAAAGAGACAGACAAAGTGAAAGAGGTCCTAAACAAGACCCTGCACAGCAGTTCGCTTGCTCTCCAGTCCAACTCCGTGTTTTTCATCAGCTCACTGCTTCCAAAGTGTTTTTGATGGACGTGAATCCCGGTAGGTAAGCTAAGCTGTTACTGTCTTGGGCTTCTTCCATATGAAGATACAGGGTTCAATCCTTCACTAATGCATTATGGTATCCCTTCATGTTCAGTGCAGTTCAGCCGTTGTTAGCCTCATTCACAGCCCAATTCACGTGTTTTTTTTTTTTTTTTTTTTTTTTTACCCACTTGCAATGTCAATTTAAAGAAAAAAAATCAGAAGCCCAACTCACACCTTTTTCCCCCCTTTGCAGAGCAGATTTTGCTGTATAGACTCTTCACCCTTCACCTTTTCCCAAGTGCACTACATCCTAACCATATCACAATAATCTTGCAACATCCTAACCATATTGCAATAATTTTGCTACATCATAACCATGTCACAACATTTTGCTACATCATAACCATATTACCATATCTTTACAAACCTGTGGTTGCATACATTCAAAGGTCAAGCACATACCTATTTTTCCGATCTCAATGCAGATTTTGTTTATGGGATCCCCCCCCCCCCCCCCCCCCCCCCCCCCCCCCCCCCCGAACATCTGTGCAGGGAATTGACTTTTTTATGACGAGGAACAGCCCTTCGTGGTCGTCTGGGCGAGAAACAACATGAATGGGTGGCAAAGTGACAAGGAATGATTAGTTCCACTGTCCCCACCGACTGACCGACACGTGCACCAACACTGTCCGTCAGATCACACTGCCTGCTTTGCAGTGCTTGTATCTTTCCATTTTTGTTTGTTTGTCTGTTCGTCTCTTTCTTTTCTATCAGTCTTTATCACCACGTGAAGCAGATTAAAAGGCCTTTGAATAAATCAATACGAACAGGAACTTTTACCGAAAGAGTTGAGCAGATTGTGTATCCCTCACACTGATCTGAAACCCAAATCCCAGTATTATATCAAAGACCCTTGTACAGAAGAAAGGAACTTGCACACGGATAACAAGCTATTCAAAATCCGTCAAAACCTGAAAGAGCTTTTAACATGAAGCAAAGACGGCCGTAAAGAAGAAACAGTTTTTGTGCCGTTTGCATATAGGCCACTCTTTTTACAGCCATTCTTATCTTTTAAAAGGTGAAGAAGCTCCGCGGTGCATTCCATGTCATGTACCACTCACAGTGAAACATATTCTGTCAGACTATTGGGATTTGCATGATGTGAGACATAAACCTTTTACAGAAGATTCCATGAAAACTTTGTTCAGAGAAGTCCCGCCGATGTGATTTTTTTTATGTTTTTGAATTCTGAAAGAGATCAACATTTTTCATCTGATGTAAGATTTTACAAAAGAAAGATTTTAAACAAAATTTCCGGTGTGTTTTTAGACGGTACCTTTCAAAGGGGTTGTGTGAATGAGTTTTTTGTTTGTGCTTTTTGAATGACTTGTGAGTTGGCTTCAACGTGGTAACAGCCCTGATATGGCCCTTCGCGGTCGGCTGGGCTATAAGCAAAATTACCTTACCTTGCCGAATGAAAGCGGACCTGCAAGTCTTGACTGCGAGCTGAATTTCAAACGAGGTATATTCACCTGTCTCCCCAGCATCGCCGACCGCGTCTCGTGATGCGATCACCAAGTCACGTGTTTCGCCGAAACAGAGCGTGTCGTGAAACAGGACACCAGACTAACGTTGAACCCTGTCTCTGACACACGTATGTCAGGCGGGGAGAAGGCAGGAAAGACGGCGCTGCACGCTCGTTCGGCATGAAAGGTTGTGTCTGTGGCCATTCCCGAGTGGCCGCTGCCTCGCTGGCAGTAGAGCCAGACAGGCAGGAAAATGGTTTGCCCACGGCATGAAACTGACCTGACTGTCGAACGGTCACCGGTGTCAATTAAAGTCTGACGCCTGTCCCTCTGGACTGGGATTCTCTGCCACTTTGCAGACCGAAATGCGTGCTACCCCTGGGCGGGAACTTGCCTCAGTCACTCCTGTTTCCCCAGTCACGTTCAGCGCGTGCTACCACAGGGCGGGAACTTGCCTCAGTCACTCCTGTTTCCCCAGTCACGTTCAGCGCGTGCTACCACAGGGCGGGAACTTGCCTCAGTCACTCCTGTTTCCCCAGTCACGTTCAGCCCTAGTGTCTCTTTTCTTGTCACCATACATTTTGTTAACAAGAAGAAGAACAGAACACCAGAGACTGTTCCCCCATTTGAATGTAGTTGTGCCCCCCCTCCCCCCCTCCCCCCCCAACTCACACACACTATTTGTGTGTTCAGCAAGCTTTTGTTTTCTTCTTTTTTTTTTTCTCTCTCTAAAAATGATAAAAAAAAAACACTACAATACGAATACGTTGTAACGTTTGACCAACTGGTTGCAGGTTCTGACGTTGATAGTGCATTTATTACATAGAAGTGCACGGGAAAAGTTCAACATCTCACCGCTGAGCCTAAACCGATGTTAGTAAATATCCTGAACTTGGTGGAAATTGGCGATTTCTGCTGCAGTTGACAGCCAAAACACTTTCTCCTGTAACGCTGCTTTACCTTAATGTTCAGTTTAGATGCTTTTTTTTCATCGTTCCCCCCCCCCCCCCCGTTTTTTTTTAAAGCTTGATTGCCCCCATCCCCACCCCCACCCCGTCACATCCCCGGCAGTTTTCCCCATCTCCTCTCTCCGCCCCCACTACCCTTCTGTGACCTGCCTCCCTTCCTTCGTGTCCATTTTCTCTGTGTCTGGCCTGGGTATGGAATACATTAGGAAATATTCTATCATCTGAAATAAAGAGATTTTCGTTGTGGTGTAAGAAAAAAAATCACAAATTGATAAAAGCACACATACACAAGTACATAAATCAATCACACAAATGTCCAACGTTGCCTACTTGTTTCTGGCAACACACACTCACGCGTGCGCACACACGCACAAATACACACATAGATAGATACATACATACATACACAGATACATAGAATATTTTAAGCTATGTGTTCCATATTCAGGCCACACACACACACACACACACACACACACACACACACACACACCACACACACCACATCACATCACACACACACACACACACACACACACACACACACACACACACGATGTGCAGTTGCATGAGTTCTTAATTAAATTCATATTGATTTCTTAATATCAACGAGAATGGGAAAGAACATATGCTTCGAATACCATGAGAGAGAGAGAGAGAGAGAGAGAGAGAGAGAGGGGGGGGGGGGGGGGGGGGGGGGGGGGGGGGGGGGGGGGGGGGGGGGAGAGAGAGAGAGAGAGAGAGAGAGAGAGAGAGAGAGAGAGAGAGAGAGAGAGAGAGAGCACTGAAAACAAGTGTGGAAGTTTTGTTATCAAAAGAACACTGAAAACACAAAAGTGTTTCTTTTTTTTTTTCTCTGGCTTGCTAAGCCATCGTAAGTGCTAATGTTCTGTGTCATCCTATTTTACCATATGACTACGCCCTTCCTTGAGAGTTGACTTCAAGCTAGAGACAGTCCTGATATGAGCGACAGACAGGCTCAGCAGAGAAAAAATCGTGTTTCAGCAACAACATGAGCAAAAATAGGGAGAGCAACAACTATCGTTAAGCGGAGTAAAAAAGGAAAAAAAGTAAATGCGTGCTCGCGCGCTCACGCGTGTGTGTGTGTGTGTGTGTGTGTGTGTGTGTGTGTGTGTGTGTGTGTGTGTGTGTGTGTGTGTGTGTGTGTGTGTGTGTGAGAGAGAGAGAGAGAGAGAGAGAGAGAGAGAGAGAGAGAGAGAGGAGAAAACCAGACCAAAGGAATATTTTATCGAATGGTATAATATTCAGTGGGTTAGGGATGGGCGCAGGAAAGAAGTGATGAAAGAGCGAGACGATGGGGGTGGGGGGGGAGAGGGGGCAGGGGAGGGCAGTTGAAGCCGGTTAGATTTACCATCCCATCTTCGCTTGGCTTAAGGCTGTGTCAGACCAACTGACATAGGCTAGAATACCAAGGCTACATCAAAATGTTGTTATGCTCTGCATAGTTATGCGGGGATTGTCTTCAGTCGTGACGAGCTCCTAGCATAACACCATAAGTCTCCAAAATCCTTCGAAGACGCAGTGTGGCTGCCCACGTGGCAGGGTAATCAAAAACGGCCACACACGTAATGTTCTCATCCCTAGCTGATGCATTTGTGCCATAGTGTTCAACGACGACGACGACAACAACAACAACAACAACAACAACAACAACAACAACAACAACAACAACCATCCTATCTGAAATGTCATCAGTCCCCAAATATAAAATCGTTATAAACATTATACGCATTATGCTTCCATATCTTCACGGATGTATTTTCTCTAAAGATAAGGCGAATAGTTTCATTTGTTCAAAACACATTGGTTAAGGGTTGTAAAGTGATTCATTCACATTGTTCAAATCAAATGTGCGTCCAAAATATTTGCATGATCTTAATCTAATGCCTCTGCGTTCAATACTTTTTATCGATGATATACGTAATAATCTGGATCGTCTACATTCTGCATCGTAAGCATCGTGAAGTTTTCTTTTTTTTTTTTCTTTTTGTTTTGTTTTTCATGGAGTGCAGAGCAGTTCTGTGCTTTCACAAGTTTGAAAAAAAAGTGAAACGTGAGATGACAAAACCCATTACGGTCTCATGATTCGAAACAGCATCAACGAGGGAAGATGTAGGGGGGAAAAATAACCCGATTCCTGTCACCTAGTGTGTGATTTCCTGGCGAGCAGCCCTATAGAAATACAGTGCAGGGAGTGCAAAGCTTATGTTCTCTGTGTGTGACTGTCGGCTATATAGGGCATTATTCAGGCGACCGACCGCCGTTTATTTCCCATTAGCTGGAGTAGAAACCACTTTCTTTTGAAAGCTAAAAACAACAGGTCTTGAAAGATCACCTGCATTATAAACATCAGTGACACTTTTTTTCCCCCTGCTGAACCGCTGTGACAGCGTAGAAACAAAGCATGTTCCGCTATGAGGAAGCAGCTGGAGATATGATCTTTATGAGCATGTTTTTGTGAACGTTTTTGTAAGAAACCGTCACGACAAGAACATTTTCGCAGGGGAGAAAAATAACAAAGGAAGCAGAAAAAGTTGTGCATTGTTTTGTGTTCGCATTCTGGGCTTAAAGAGAGGAGACAGTGATTGTGACGACCGCGATCAGTGACATTTTCAAAACGTCCCCGCCTTTCATTGAAGTCGGTGTCATGTTATCCGGCTGACTGAACGACATGTGGCTGTTGCCTGCTTTGAGTTAGAGCACTCGCAGTATCCAACATTCTGTATTTGATATCGTTTCTACTCTGCTGACCCCGAAACCAAACAAAGAAGGTTACCATTTAGCCTCGTTTCGTTCAAGTGAAAGTGAATCCATTCTGATGGCTTGTTTTTCTCCCGAGGGAGTGTACGTTCTGAACGAGGATCATGACAAAATAAAAAAAAAAAACAAAACAAAAAAAAAAACCCCAACAAAAACAACAACAAAAAAAGGCCAAAATGCATGCCTACCTTGTCAAACTAAAGATCCGATTACTTGACGTAAATGTCAGTGGGGGGGAAAAAGTGACGGTGTGTGTCTGCGTGGAGAGAGTGTGCATAGTCACGTAACGAGGCGCAATCAATGCCCATCTTGAGGCAGAGTGCACGTAGTACTAATACGCACCATGCACAGCTTTTGGAGTTTACCCTCATTCTCCCATTGCCTTGTTCTTTCTTCAGGAGAATGTCATGTGACACAGTCAGCCACAAGAAAAAACACGGCTTTTTTATGCATTGGGTCTTAGCATTAAGTTTGTTATGAGTTTAATCAACTTCGTAAAAAAGAAAGACCACGTACAATATATATTTCTGTATTTATCTATTTATTGTTTTGTGAATAACTTTGCACAAGCTACTTTGGCACATTTTTTGAGGGCTACTTGGATGCGTAGATGATGATGATAATGATGAGGATGATAATGATGATGACGACGACGATGATGATGATGATGACGATGACGACGACGATGCGATGATGACGACGACGACGACGACGACGATGATGATGATGAAGATGACGTTGTTACACGATGATTTTTCATGATCTTTACGACATAAAAAGGGGAACATACGTATTTGTGTTCCACGAGCCCCTTTTACCAGTATGACCATCTTTGGAAACGTGTGAAGCTCGTCTTACTATACATGACTACATTTTAACATTGATCTATGTATCGTCCGCCACCATACCAAAAATGGACTCGCTTACCAAATGTTTATTGATTACTTTACAACTTTGCTTGAGTTGTAGTTTCTTTTCGATTCAGACTTTGAATCAGATGCTTCCTCACTGAAAAGAGTTTTTCTCTACCATTTTACTCTGATTCACAGTGATTCAGACACAGTGAAAAGTAGGAAAGTGAGATGGTATGTTCATGTTTCAAGATCAGAGGACTTGTCGAAACCATCCTACAAGGAACAGTGCGAGGAGGCAGAAGGAGAGGAAGACAGAGAAAGAGATGGGGGACAGCTACAGTGCATGCGCTGGCCTCACGAGACCCTCTTCTTCTTCAATCTCTCATCTTAGTTGCTAATTCATTTATCCATCAGCTGGAAATCATGCATAGTGTGGTCTCAAAACTTAGCGGATGTGGTGTAGCGTATATGGATTAGTCCGCACGCAGTGACGCCTCCTTGATGAAACTGAAACTGAAACTGGCCTCACACTCACCAACTGCCTAAGAGCATATAAGAACCGGGAGGAATGGAGGAAGCTGATTACAAAGTCTTCTGCGGCACCCAACGGTCTTCAAGACTCCGCGATAGGTGATAGTGATAGGTGATAGGTGACTCTTAATCAGCTTGTCACTGTCTCTACCCACAAACGTAGCCATATACCTGACTGCTGTGTAACAAACGATCAGAAAGTCTTACATTGCATCTCTGTGAATGATAAACTTATTCCCGACTATTGTGTTGTCCAAGTCTCAGTGCGTATTGCAAAACCCAAGTCAGTTTTTAAAGACTTTCGTCACCTCGTAATAACACACACACACACTGACAACTGATGGTTTTTACAGCTGAATGTTTTTTACGGGTGTGTGTGTGTGTGTGTGTGTGTGTTGTGTGTGTGTGTGTGGGTGGTGCGCGCGTGTGTCGGGGGGGGGGAGGAGGGATGGGAGGGTGCATGTGCGCGCGCGCGCGTGTGTTTGTAAACTAGCGCGTGTGTTTTAGGGAGGGGTGAGAGGGATGAGATAAGCTGAAGATGGAGTGTGTGTGTGTGTGTGTGTGTGTGTGTGTGTGTGTGTGTGTGTGTGTGTGCGGGCGCGCGCGCGTGTGGGTGGTAGAGTGGGGAGGAAGTGTTGGGGGGGGGGGGGGGGGGGGGGGGGGGTAACTAGAGGGGTATAATTTATACGTAATGTTTGAGATGAAATGTATTTATATTGTTTTGATGATATTTCCTATGTTTTTAAAATCTTTTTTTTCTTACCGGAGATGGGTACAGAACTTGATGTTCGTACTGCTCTCTCTCTCTCTCTCTCTCTCTCTCTCTCTCTCTCTCTCTCTCTCTCTCTCTCTCTCTCTCTCTCAAAGTAAAGGGACTATTTGTTCACGGGATATTGTTATATCGGTCAAGTGTTTATTGTTATTTTCATTTTCTCAATTCGAAAAGCTCGACATTCATCCTTGTCGGCTGAGTTGGCTTACCGCTCATTGACTGGATGAAGCCATGGTGCTCCCTGATTGAAATGTGTGGCCTGGTGACTGTTGAAACGGTTAGGTCGAAACGGAAGTCGTCAGCCATTTTCACAGCACGCTTCTCATCGGGTTTAACCCATCCTTTCGAAACAACGGTTGGTATGGCGTCAAGCACATCTAAGGAGCTCTTTGGAGAGAGCCAGGCAGAATGAAGGGAAAGCGTGAGTCCTAGATGCAGGATTTACATATGTAATGTCTATTTATAACAAAGCGTAACTCGTGCACTGGAGATTCAGCAGAGGACATGGACAAGAGAATGATATGAAACATGACCTTTGTATCTTACCCAGATCCAGGTCATATAAATCATTAGAAAATAGTGTGGTGTGCATAGGCATATTATAGTAAACCACTCTCATTTACAAATTAAGTTCATAGAGCTCGGTTACAATATTTTCTTATTTCCGTCGTAAACTAAACCTAGTTTCCATTTGTTTGAGGCCGTTTCAAAACGAATGAGTCGGTTCAACTGTCAATGCAACTGCAGAAAAAAAAGAAAAAAGAAAAGAAAGAAAAGGATTGGGGATGCCAGCTGATCTGCTGAAAGTGGTTGGGAACGAGAGCTGACGAGAGACAGGGTCAAACTGACTGAAATGTCGCTCAACAGGCACTGAAGATGAGCGCTGGCGGACTTTCAGCACGTGAAAACACGTGGGACTGAAAGGTCTTGTGGACGGATGATGTCATTTATTAGGCTTGTTTCGTCAACCAGCCGTTTCATACAGGAGCTATATGGTTACTCTCTCTGCACCTGACGTGTTCTACAGTGCTATGTACAGAACGATCGTGTTGTTGACGATTAAAAAAAAAGTACAGAACACGTTGATTCTTTTTTTTTCCCCCTCAAAGTATTCGTTGTGAAGCATAAAATGCTTTTGTGTAGCAGGTTTTTTTTTTCTATAGAAAGAATGTGTCGTCACTCAATCCAGTTATTTACCGAGAATGAGTACAACATCAGTTTACTTACTTTTTTTTTTTTTTTTCACCTTCACTCAATTCCTTCGGTGTGCAAAGAGCGAAGCTGACAAATTCAACAACAGAGCCTACGCGTTTACTGACTAAGGACAGGAACAGAGAGTAAAGAAGAAGATGAAGAGATGGTGAGAGGATAGAGGGAGCAGGTGGAGAAGGACAGAGGGGTGGGGGGTGGGGGTGGGGTGGGGGCTCTTCAAAGTTGATGGAAGACAGCATCAGACCCAGAAAAAAAATCGTATGCTTTGTGTGTGTGTGTGTGTGTGTGTGTGTGTGTGTGTGTGTGTGTGTGTTTTCCAAGGATACAGGGAAAATGGCACACACTCAGAGCTGGGCCAAGAACGGGAGTTTGGAAGCAATGACACACGCACACCCACACCCACACCCACCCACACCCACACGTTTCGTGCTCATCGGCTTTGTTTTACGACATTGACGTCCATCATGTGAACGTCGTGTTCCCTCGTTATCTGTCCGTTTCATGGCCTCCCTCTGCTTGAACAGCTCTCGGCCTCTATCGGCACAGTGACTGTGCACGAGCAACAGGACCGTTTGTCACGAGCAAAGGGGCAATGAGATCCTTGAACTCTGGCTGGAACGATCAGAGCGCTTAGAGGGGGATCTATACACGGGTGATAAATGGATTGTTGGACGGGTGAATACATGTAGGCACTGCACACATTTTGCCTGCTTTTCTCTCTCCTGCTCTCTCTCTCTCTCTCTCTCTTCTCTCAAACACACACGCGTGCACAGGTATACCAGTTCCTGTACACATGTCAACACGAACATCAAATACAAAACCAGACTCTTTTTTTATTTCAGTGTTGGGAAGGAAAAATACACCTTTGATTGAAGAAAAAGTCTCCTTATTGAACAACCATATTAAACGTTTCAGTCTTAAAATGACCCTTTGGGTCAGAATTATGTTTTTGTTTATTGACATGATTAAAGGAACAGGATTTGTGTGACATTATCATTGGATATCATTAGCCTTATTCTTTATGTTTTGTTGCCCCATGAAAGGAAGAAAAGTTGTCTACTACGTTAAGGTGCACGTGGAGAATTAAGTCATTTTTGTATTCTGTTGTCCTGTTTTGAACGACCTTAAGGCTACTTAATCCCACTAAACACGAGATGAAGCCACTTTGTTGTCTTGGCTATCTATTGATCATCTCATCTGATCATGAAAATACTTTCAGTTTGCTGTTCGAT
>JADBJO010001490.1:355000-365000 GCA_016801955.1 Conus betulinus
TTCGTACACGTCAGAGTGCAGAATATGACCGAAATAGGCTGCTGTCGATCACGGATTGTTTTTTCTTACTTCCTTTTTTTTTTCTTTTTTCTCGCCGTTGATAAACAGATGCAGCGCACAAAGGCTGCTTTCTTGTTTGCCCGGCAGAAAGATGTGTGCTCACGTATTGCCTGCCAATCCAGGCCTAAGTGCTTTTGAGCACGGCTTGTGTTTTTGAAACCCCGCGCGTCGATCAACACGCAGGTTCTGGAGCAACTGTAACAGTGTCCAAATATAGCCACGTTTTCAAACTATTAGCACGGTGCTCACATGCCCTCTCTCTTTTCCCTCCACACACACACACACTCACACACACACACACACACACACACGCGCACGCACGCGCGCGCGCGCGCGCGTACACACACACACACACACACACACACACACACACACACACACACACACACACACACACACACACACACATACACACGTACGTACACAATACGCTTTTCAAGGGCTACAGATTTACCGAACAGCTACGAAGTAATTTCCTACATTGAAGTTCTTGAACAAAGCCTTTCTGAAAAAAAGGAAAAAACAATTAGGTTAATTTGTGAAAAAGTGCGTCCCAGGGTATATTGATTTCATTTACGCAGAATTCCTTATCTGCGGAAGCCGCGCCTACAATGTTGTTTTTGCATGGTGTGCTGGCTAAGAAGCGTATGTTTCCTCCCATTTTGGTTCTACGGCATATCGACTCTCCACTGACAATGTTGAGTGGATTAAATGGTATTGCAGAGCAAAAAAACACGAAAAATAACAGACATGATAAGGAAGTCTTGTTCAATCGCTAGAATGAGGCGAGAAAGAGATTTCCCCTCTTGTCATCCAGTTAAGTTCACACACCCCACACACACACACACACACACACACACACACACACACACACACACACACACACAGAGTTTTCTCCATTCTGGGCCTGCGGACGGAACCGGCCATCCACAGGGAACAGTCAATGTCAAGTCGTCAAGAGGCAACCCACCAGAGGAGACACTGCACTGCTGCCGAGTCACTTCGGTGGTGTTCAGTGGTGCCTGTTCTGATATAACATATGCAGTTCACCACCTACTAAGCCCTTTACTGACGACAATAATTGTTTAGTCGCAGAGCGGGCGTGTGCGAGCTCACCCGCCGGAGGGCGTCACTACGTGGACACCAACTTCATTTGTTTGCAGATGGTTTCTGCTCGATACGTCGTTTCCATTTTCTTGAATGTTTGTCTTGCCTAAAGAAGACCAAAGAGATCGAAACGCATCGTGTTTGTCTGTAAATTTGTTTGTTTGTTCTTTTCGGTAGGCGGTGTGGTAAAAATTTTTTTTTCTTCCAAGACCATGTAAGTTCTGGCCTCTCAAATAGCCTACTTTATTTGGGTGAGGATCTCTCTCTCTCTCTCTCTCTCTCTCTCCATCTCTCTCTCTCTCCTCTCTCTCTCTCTCTCTCTCTCTCTCTCAAAGACAAGAACCACCCCTCAAAAAAAAGAAAAAAAGCCTGCTCTGTAGGTTATGGTTGCTGTGCAAAAAAAAAAAAAAAAAACAAAACAAACAACAAAACAAAAAAACAACACACACACACACACACACACACACCACACACACACACACACACACACACACACACACACACACACACACACTGGATTACGTTCCAATAAAAACTAAATAAGTAAAAACGTTCAGAATCATTTTAAGCGAGATGATTTTATTTTAGAGTGGGCCTTATCACTCTGTGTGAATGCACTGTATGACGGGGCGCAAAACTTGAGTTTTCTGTAAGGTTAAGGACAGCCATAACAGTTTGGACCGATATGCGTACCTTGAAGGCAAGGGGAGCAATGCAGAAGGAAGGGGGGGGGGGGAAATAATGAATACCAAGCGAGGATTGTAAAGAATTGTAGGCGTGTCCCGAAGACAAGAAGAATCCCCTCTTTGTAGCACGTCGTCTTGTTAGGCTAAAGCTAATCGAGCAGACAGGCCAGTCGTGAGAGAGAGAGAGAGAGAGAGAGAGAGAGAGAGAGAGAGAGAGAGAGAGAGAGAGAGAGAGAGAGTACGAAGATTTATTTAGATTAAGGCCATAGCCCATGCTGAAGGGTGGGGGGGGGGGGGGGGTAGGTACCCGCAATATACATAATATCAAATATGAAAGAAAATAAAAAGAGAAAGCAACTACATACGCATCCTACAATGTTTTTAAGAATACACAGTACAAGAGAGAGAGAGAGAGAGAGAGAGAGAGAGAGAGAGAGAGAGAGAGAGAGAGAGAGAGGTTAACTGGCATCAAAAGCAAAATGAACGCCTGATCACTCATTTTACCCATTTTGTTACTGCGTTAAATTCAAACTATCTCCGAATCCTATCGTGAGGGGGTGGGGTAGGGGCAGGAGGAAGTGGGGGGGTGTGTGTGTGTGTGTGTGTGTGTGTGTGTGTGTGTGTGTGTGTGTATTCGAGGTTAATGCGGCATTTGAAATCCTGTTTATTGTTCATGGTGCGAGAGATGACTTCGGGCTATCCAAAGACTGCTTCAACTGTCTCTCCAAGGCCAAGAAATGCAATTCTTTTCCTCTTATGTTATATTACCACCACCACCACCACCCCCGCCCCCTTAGCATACCGGAAAGGGTAATTTTCTTTATCTACATTACGCGGGAGATGGAGCGAATTTACATTATAGCGTCACAGATTAGGGGTATCCCAAGACTTTGATTACTCAAGGCCATTTTGATAACACATCTGCTCCAACTATTCTAGTTGCACAACGAACAGGAAAAGAACAGATCCGACCTGTCCAGACGTTTTTTTTTGTTTTTGATCACCGATATTACTGTTTTCAGTTTCGTTTTTCTTTCGGACTGCTAGGGCGATCACTAGGGGGCCTTCCCGCCAGCAAAGGACGTCATCCTATTTACATTGAAACAAATATTCATGTATTAGGTACTGGCTAAATTTGCGTATGGACGAAAGTAGGTTGCAGCTGAAAACTTATACGATGCTGTTAAATCTAGATTCGACGGAAGACAAACATAGGTTATGGGTGTTCGTGAAGTGTTATATCAAAACGGGTTTGAGTTGGTATGCCTAAAATCAGGGAGTGCACACATCAAGCAGCATTTGACGATGTTTAGACTGACATGTTTAGATGTTGTCACTGACATGACAACACGTCGTGATCGATATTAAAAGCAATCAGACAATACTTCAACATATCCTATTTGTAAAAGCGCAAAAGAAGACGAATTAGATACTCTACTTTGTTGTCCTGCTCTCGGTGACCTGAGAAGTGAATACACTCCTGGTAAGTTTTACGCACACCCGTGACTGCTCTGTGCATCTCTGTTCACGTCAAATCAGAACGAACACATTACGAAGAACCTGTGCCCATTTGTGAAATCTTTTTCTTAAAGGCGAGTAAATTTGACGACCGAATCTGAAAAACCTTGCACATCTGTACAACCACTTTACTGATCTGTGAAAAAATGTCAGCATGCTGTTATTTGTTTTGACTGTCTTTAGCTTTGCTTTTGTTCATTATCGTATACCATTTGTGAATCCCCCCCCCCCCCCCCCCCCCCCTCCCTACTCCCCCGTCAACAACTAGAGCTATGGCCTTTATTGAATACAATCCCGTTTCCGTTTCCGTTTCCCGCCAGTAAATACCCACAGCCTCTATAGAATAGCAGCGAGTAGCCTACTGGATTCGGTGAGCCACTGCCAAGAATGATTTCCTTAAACGGCCATGGCACTGGACTGGAGCTGTTGACGCTACTGTTTTCTCCGAGTTGGGTGGAACGATTCTCTGACAGCAAGCCAGCCAGCCATCGACTAGGACAGCGTTGCAAGCAGCGGCAGGTAATAGCAGACCCCTGCGGGCAGAGAGCGATCGAGTTGTCTCCCCTCCCTGGCTTGGTTGCCTCTCCCAAATACGAGGGCCGATGACATGCTTGCTGACAGGCGTCGGGGAGATAGCGGAATGTTACGTCATAGAGACAGAAGTCATTTTCACCCTGTCAGTCAGAGCTCCTGGTGGGAGGGGGGGGGGGGGTGGGGGGGTGGGAATGGGGTTGTGGGGAGGGGGAGAGGAGGGGAGAGTGGAAAGGGATGGGAAGTGGAGGAAGAGATCAAGAGGGGATGTGGGGCGCGTTTTGTCTGGGTGGATGGACTTAGTTGGTCGGTCGTTGTGGTTGGTTGGTGACAGTGGAAGGTGTTTGAGAGTGCGGGACTATAGGAAGGCAAGTCTTGACTGTCTAACCATTAGAAAGTCACTGGAAATTAGTTTGTGGTTAACTTGATTCTGGCTGCAGTGGTTCACTGAAAGTTACTCCAAGGTGTTATGCAACAAACCATTTTACTGACATAGTTTCATAAGATGCAGAACAATGCTGCTCATTACTTGTAAAGCCGTACAGTTAGCCTTCATTTTCCCTATCCTCTCTCTCTCTCTCTCTCTCTCTCTCTCTCTCTCTCTCTCACACACACACACACACACACACACACACACACACACACACACACACACACACACACACAAACACGGAGAGAGAGAGAGAGAGAGAGAGAGAGAGAGAGAGAGAGAGAGAGAGAGAGAGAGAGAGAGACAACAAAAGAGAGAGGTAAGGTAAGGTAGTGTTGCTTATAGCCCAGCCGACTGCAAAGGGCCACATCAGGCCTGACACCACGGTGAAGTCAGCACACAAGTTTCCCCCGCACCCCGCACCCCCCCCCCCCCCCCCCCACACCCCAACCCCCCCCCCCAAAAAAAAAAAAAACAAACAAAAAAACCCACTCAAACATCTTTAAAATACACCTTCTAAAAACGCACCAGAAGCTTCGTTAAAAATCTTTCTTTCGTAAAATCTTAGATCAGATGATAAATGTTAATCTCTTTCAGATATTGAAAGATCATGTCAGGTGGGACATCTCTGGACAGGGTTCGAGATTAATTACACATCAGAAACAATAGCAAGCGAAAATCAGTAGGCCTACATGCGTCTGGCACAAGTAATCAAGGCCATTCTAAAGCTTTACTTTATGAAAACAGACTAACCAACCTCGTAAGAAGTATAGTGCAGATACCGTCCGCTATTTTAGTTACGTATGAAAGCATACAGCATACCATGACGTTTCATTTTTGTTCCCCTTTCTTCCTTTTCATGTTCACATTCAGCTCTAGCCTGCTAATGTCAGATCGATGGAGTGTGTGATCGGTTTCACTTGGCTGTCAGTCAAAAATCACCAGTGACAGCTCTGATTAACAAAAAAAAATGACACATTCAAAGCACAAACATGAGACATTAAGCCTAGTTTTTAATTTTGACTTTGTGCTGTCAAAAGTTGTTTGGTTTTATATGTAATTTTCAGAGTAACACTGCGGTCTGAGGAAAAAAAAGAGTTCATTTATATTTCTTTCATTGTGTTTAGGGTAAGAAACAAAAGAGTGAACAATCACACACACAGTTGGTCCTGTCAAAAGTTAGGTTTTATTTGTAGTTTGTCAGAGCCACACTACGGTCTGGTCCCAAAAATTTTTTATTTCTTTCATTGTGTTTAGGGTAAGAAACAAAGACTGAACAATTATTATGAACACTTGACAAATGGTTGTACCCTCCGGAGAGGGAACGGTGACCCTCGCTGGCCCTTTCGCTAATCAAACAAGCGTTGTGCCCCCCCCCTCTCTCTCTCTCTCTCTCTGCCCCCTCTCCCCCAAGGGAGCTCAGTATGGCGTGTCCCGCTCATGTCGGATCAGAACAGGTGCCTTTGAACACCATGGAAGTGACTGGGCAGAATCAGGGCAGGGTCTGCTACGGTGAGTTGTCTCAGGGCGTCTTGATATTGACCGCTTTCTGTGCGATGCGGTACCAGGGTGCAGGGAGGGTCAATCTGGACGTGGCTGTACAGGGCGAACCCAGCAAGAAGGGTGTGACTATGTCACTGAAGAGGCACGAACGATATACCCCCTCCATCTCCCCCCCCCCCCCCCCATCCCCTGCCGCAAAAAAAAAAAGTGAAACAGCTTAAAGAACAAAAAAAAAGTGAGAAATAAAAACCGGTGTCCGACAGAGAGACGCAAATATTGCAGGCCTTTTCCTACACATAAGAAAATTGTGTCCCCTCTTGAACGGAAAACAAACATATGCCAGCTAACAAAAGAAAGAGGCAGAATCGATAGCAACACCCTTCTCTGCAGTGATTGCTATGTATGCTTGAGAAAAAGAAAGAAGCATCCAGCAGAAAACTCACCAGAGTACCAGTATAAGACAAGAAATACACACCACTTGCTGCAGGTCGTGATTTTGCAAATGCAGAATTGGTAGCTTCGAGCAGAAAAGTATACAGTGGTCATTAGATGACTCTCATACAAAGTTGTTCTCCCATAGAGATAGAAGGTTCCCATGTGTTTTCAGCGAAGGGTTTCATATTCACATTTTGTGTTCTTCTGCATCCATCTAATGTCCTCCAACCTGTACACACCCACAACCAACCCCACCCCCATCCTGTTCGATGCGTCTACCTCTATCGTACAAAAATCTCTGCTAGGCCGCTATCACAATGACGAAAGAATCGTTTGCCTGCTCTGGTTTTCCCTGACTATGTGTGCCATTCCCATCCCAAAACATGACAAAAGTCATCGTCCTACAGGATCGTCGATCAATAAGATGTTCATCTGTCTTAAAGGAGCAAACTATAAGGCAGCATTTAGTCATGCAAAATAAATAGATGAATGAATTATACAAAAGATATAACGAGAAGCTTGGAAAAGGAACATAATCGTGTTAAGACATTAACCCATTTTGAATAATCTGAAATCTGTCAGTTTTTCACATTAAACCACTTTGAATACATCTGAAAATTGTAAGTTTTCAATTTCTTCGGCGACTGGCGACCGTTAAAACACGTTTAAAACTGGACAGAATGGAAAAAAAAAATCCTTTCTATGCCGCTGTTCTCAGAAACCACCACCAACAACAACAACGACAACGATACCCTTGTGATACAGACGAGTTCTTCCGGAATTCCCATTGAATTATAGAAAAACCGCCGACTGCTGGACAAAGACAACTTCGGAGCTTTCGTATGTTTGTATCTCTAGAAGTGATGCATTTAGTGTGAGTAATTTTAGAAAATCATGAGTGACAACACTTACTCATTTTGCTTGTAGAAGTAATTCCCTGCTCTTTGTTGTTGAGGTATTCCGTTTGGAAAAGGAGAATCATGGAATTAATTCTTTAACAGTATAAGACTCCAATGACGTCAGACCTTTCCCCTACACAAAACGTTTCATGATGACTTGGCACTGCCAGACTGACAGCTATGATGAGATAAACCTCAACAGAACGTTCAGACTGACAGCTATGATGAGATAATCCTCAACAGAACTTGAAAAGACTACAAGCTCTGATATCAGTCAGATGATGAAAACTGACGGGTGAACATTGTTTTAAAGCCAAATCATTTTTCCCCTCTCTGAACATCGTCCAGTTTTGGCATCCTAATACCCTTTTCTTAAACTGTTAATCAATTTTGAGCGCTGAGAGTGCTATCCGTGATTTTGCATGCTAAGAGTTATCATTGGTGATACTAAAAGAATGCCGGCAAATAGCAAATGAGAAAATGTCGATCTGTTGAACAACGTCCGTTTGTTTCTCTTAGAGTGTGATCGCTAGTTGGTTCAACGCCATTGATTTTTTTTTCATATGGGTGGATTTTCTTAAATACAGCACCTAAAAGTCTTATTATGTAACAGAAAAAAAAACAAGCTGCATAGAGGGAAATGGTACGATATGCGCCAGTGTTTTAGAACAATGGTGTGCATAAATCCAGTCTGCGTCTTCGCTCAGCTGACATTTGTGATGCGTATCCCAGCATTTCTATGTTTATCTTTGGCATTGTTAATGTTTAAAATTACATTAGCTGTATAATAGCATGTGGCTGTTACTTAGTCATACTGGATATCGCCTCTTGTATAGTTTAATGAGCCATGATACTGGGGAAAAAACAAAAAAAAAAAAAAAAAAAAAAAAAAAAAAAGAAAGAAAAGTAAAACAAACAAGCAAGCCGGATGAGCAAGTACTTACTGTATACAGGGCACTGTTGATCAAATCAAGATACACAGTGGTCAGACGTGGATTTAGATCAATCTTCCTGACTGCCAAGTAGGCCCAGTGAAGTTTGCAATGGTTGCTGTGCTCACTGGTCATCAGCAGTTCACTGGAGCCATGATGACTGACATCATGGGAACAAATGCCTAAAAAGCTTTCAGACAGTGGATCAAGTGGCAGAGACCTGGAGGATGAGATGTATTCTTGTGACTGAGGAGCAGAACAATGCCTCGGGTGATGATGAAACATATCGCTTTCGAAACCACGATTATTACCACGCCGGATTACTACGGCGACCCTTCCAGTGCCCATACATTACCATAACAAGTGACACAGGGATAACAAGTTGCCGTGTCTGTTCAGGCCAAGGACTTAATGGCCTCATTGTGACCTCAGGTTTCGGGATGACAATGTCCTCAGAGAATTAAGCCTCGTTAATCAGTTGCTTCCGCTTGACAGCTCCCTCCCCCTCCCCCCACCCCTCCCACCACCACCGGCATTTAGAACAGAGATATTGGGTCAGGGTGGCCATGGGGAGACAAGGCTGTCGTGCCATGCGAGGCGCACGTGCCAGGCAATGCATCAAGGTAATAACTGGGCCTTCAAGTCTGGCATCCTTTGACCAGCTTCCAAGAGCTCGCGCTTTGTTTCCTCTGCATGAGCGGGTGTTCCAATGACCAGCGCGTGACAGGAATTCTGGATGGGTTTCCACCAGTGTTCTCTCACAGACAGATCGCGTTCGTTATGAGCTGTTGCCTCCTCGTCCACCTCTCCCTAATTTTGCCTTCCCCTCCCCCCGCCCTCCAAAAAAACAAACAAACAAACAAAACCCCTCCTCTCTTCCGCATGCTTGCGTGTGCGCGCTCATACACATGCATTCAGCGACTATCAGTAAAGAATCCTGTGTTTAGGACAGGAAACGCATCGTCTTCCTTCACCTGTAGATTTGTAATTTACTATGTATAGTAATAACAGACGACAAATACTGTTAAAAATATGTTTTTTTTTCTTTAGCTAGTATATGTGTGTGCTGGTCTCGTCCCTTCCAAAGTTCAAGCACCTTCCCCCAACCCCGTCCCACCCGCAACCCCATCCCAATACATTCTGATAGATATTGGTGACTAATCAAACATTATCATTCAAGTATACAGTGGGAAAAATTAACCTCACATCCATAAATGGTATGAAAAATAATAAGAATAATATAAATAACAGATAACGAAATCACCAAAACATTGAAGTTGGTTAAAGTAACAGGACAGCACAAATTATGATTTGAAACATACATCTCTCGCGCGTCTGTAATGGTAAATTATGATAACCCCAATTTTAATGAGAGATGTTTGCAATTGCATGAATGTTTTTTAATTGCGTATGCTGAAAGCCTGTGAAAGACCTAAAGATTTGGAAAACATTTTTCTGTCCTGAAATTTTATATACAATTTGACACAGTGATGAAGTCAGATGTACGATTTTTTTTGTGATTCATCACAACGGCCCAGTATAAAATGACAAGAACTATTAGCTTAAATGTGCATTCTCACGTTTTTCTTGTTGAGTGTTTTGTTTCCAAAGGGGACCAGAATCTTGTTACGTCCTAACAGCTCAACAAAAAGTGTGCCAGGAGAAATCCATCGCAGACATAACACAGAAACTGGTTTTACCGTAAGTGACATGAGAGAGAGAGAGAGAGAGAGAGAGAGAGAGAGAGAGAGAGAGAGAGAGAGAGAGAGAGAGAGAGAGAAATATTGCTCATAGCCCAGCCGACCACAAAGGGACATATCAGGGCTGTCACCGCGTTGAAGGATCATTAACAAAAAAATGCACCTTCTAAAAAACACACACCGGAAATTTCGTTAAAAA
>JADBJO010001490.1:370000-375000 GCA_016801955.1 Conus betulinus
AAAGGACATCTTAAATGTGTTTTATCGTTGTTTTTTGTTACAAATCAGTGCCGTTCCTACGGTTTTGGAAATCTTAGCGAGAAAAACAAAAATATTTTAAACGGAATGGTGAACACATGTGGAGAGATTATCGGCAAAAAACAAGAACAGTTAGATAAATTGTATGAATGTCGTGTCACACAAAAAGCTGTTAAAGAAGTTGTGAACATTGCTGCTGACAGTTCTCATACTCTTTCCAGAAAAAAGTACAATGCTATACCGTCTGGACGCAGATTCCAAATTCCAAAATTCAAAACAAATAGAACTAAAAAACAGTTTCGTTCCCAGTTCCATCAAACTCTTGATTCAAAACTGATCCGGTACAGAAAGCTTGTTTGTATCTATGTGTGTGTATATGTTATTCTGTGTATGTGAGTGGGTGGGCGGGTGTGATTTGTTAAATATAGATCCATAGACATGTTTCTACGGCCACTCTTTTTTCTCTTTGGAGGTGACAAAAAGTTCTTGACTTGACTTGACTTGACTTAATGTCCCTATCAGCCTTCATGGCTTGGTGCTGTTCATAGATCGAAGGGTCGTGCACAGCTTGTGGTAGCCGCTTGAAAACCTTGAACAAACCTACAAATATACGCTGACATTTCCTTTCCTTTATTTCGCGTGAGTAGTCTTGTGTAAGACAAAATGGGTGAGGCGTTGAGGGGAAAAAAAAAAAAAACACACCATAAAATCAACGACTGCAAAATTATTATAATGACAAGACCGTCAAAACAAGCAAACAAGACAAAACGAAGCAGGATGTGTGTGTGTGTGTGTGTGTGTGTGTGTGTGTGTGTGTGTGTGTGTGTGTGTGTGTGTGAGAGAGAGAGAGAGAGAGTGTGTGTGTGTGTGTGTGTGTGTGTGTGTGTGTGTGTGTGTGTGTGTGTGTGTGTAACTCGTCTATTAAAAAAGAAGTTGATGGCCGACAGTTACTAAAGTTAACAAGCAAATATACGGTGATCATATGAATCATCTTCTTCTTGTGAAAATCATATCCGTGTCTCTTTTTCCGTCTAGACAGATTTGTTTATGTTCTAAATCATTCATTTGAACGTGTCCTGTCTCTGTGACTTGCCTCCTGCAGCGCCAGGTGTTGTGTGAACAAGATGCTGCCGTTGCCCCTCTGTCACATTTCCGCGTCAAGTCAGATTTGGAATGGCATCGGGTTCCCCCCGTCGCTGCTTCGCCAGAGACGATCGCAGCGATAGGTCTCATCTGGTTTTTCTTGAGGCATCTCTCTCTCTCTCTCTCTCTCTCTCTCTCTCTCTCTCTCCTCTCTCTCTCTCTCTCTCTCTCTCTCTCTCTCTCTCTCTCTTCCCCCCACCAAAATCCTCCTCTCTCTTTTTTTTTTTTCTTTCTCGGATCTCTCTCTCTCTCTCTCTCTCTCTCTCTCTCTCTCTCTCTCTCTCTGTGTCTGTGCCTGTGCCTCTGTCTGTCTGTCTGTCTCTCCTTGTGTGTGTGTGTGTGTGTGTGTGTGTGTGTGTGTGTGTGTGTGTGTGTGTGTGTGTGACCTGAAAAAAATCCCCCCCCCCTTCACTAAGCTGAGCTCTCTTTCTGTCTCCCTCCCTCCACCCCCTCACTCTCTCCCTCCACAATTTTCTGACACCATTTGTTTTTTCCATCTCAGAATGGGTGCTCTCGGCACGGGAAGCTGCAAATTGCGACATTCCGTTAGGGCGCCCTCAGGTTTTGTGGCAATTGCGACTATTTGTGGCAACCCCCTTGGAGGAATGGGGAAAGGGACGTCACAATGCTTCGTCGCAATTGTGACCAATTGCGGGACTGCGACATTACACGGCATAAAACTCTCTAACTCTCTCTCTCTCTCTCTCTCTCTCTCTCTCCTCTCTCTCTCTCTCTCTCTTGTCTGTATTTGTCTGTCTGCCTGTCTGTATGTCTGTGTGTCTGTCTCTCTCTCTCCTCTCTCTCTCTCTCTCTCCTCTCTCTCACACACACACACACACACACACACACACACACACACACACACACACACACACACACACACACACTCGCTGACACGTATGTACATACTCAAACGTATTTGATACTTGCCACATGATTTGACACCTAACTCTATACCTACCGCCTTTCACTTCGGAAGTGTTTAACCTTATTTTTGTTTATAATTATATTTCATTCGTGGGTAGTGCGTGGATTTTTTTTTTTTTCGACGTGCGAATGTGAAATGGTTAATGAATCATTTAGTAAGAGAAGATATATCCATACTTCATTACTGAACACGAGTTTTCAAAGGGAGGTGACTGCAGGCAGAAAGTGAAACCAATTTCAAAAAGCAATTTAGAGGAACTCTGTTGCTTAACATGGATAAACAAATCACAATACAAAACATCACGCGTTTCGACCTCTTTGGTCTTCTTCAGGCGAGATAAACAACTTTCAGAACAAGGAAAACGAAGAACGAGGAATGACTTCTCTTCTCCAATTCGGCACAAGATGGGCGTTGAAGGAAATCGAGGCCGTTCGCAAGGAGACGATGCGAGTGAAAGCAGCAATGATGATAATCGTAATAATGTTAGCAGTAATCATACTAATGATAATAATGGTGTTTAACAAAAATACAGAAAAAATAATAAAGAGAGGGTTATGATCACTTTTGGTGATAAAATGACAATAGTAGTTGTGGTAATGATATTAATGATGATAAATTTGTGGTAATGAAAACCCTAAACACGGAAGATTCAACTGTGTTACACGGCATAGATTTACAGTAGCCTGCTGGTCGAACTTATCTTTAATTACCACGTCAGAACCACTCAGCATGTCTTCAATGTTTTGTAGCATCTATCTTCCCATGACAGTGAACAAGACATTGTTTCAGCCCGATTCGTCTTCATGAATTCAAGAAGCAACGGACTGAACTATGAGAAGGCGAGCGAGCGAGCGAGCGAGAGAGAGAGAGAGAGAGAGAGAGAGAGAGAGAGAGAGAGAGAGAGAGAGAGAGAGAGAGAGAGGACAAGACAAATGGTTTATAGTGTATAAGGCTGTGGACCGTTGACAGTTTTCTTCTTCCCAGTATATAGTGTAGGGACTGGCAAGCCTCTGTTCAAGGAAGAGAGAGAGAGAGAGAGAGAGAGAGAGAGAGAGAGAGAGAGAGAGAGAGAGAGAGAGTATTTAACATGCAAGACTATAGTCAGAGGTGACGAAAACGAAGTTTACATGAAAAGAAAAGACAGGAGAAAAAAAGTCAAGAAGAGAGTATTAAGACATATAGATACGATAAATGAGAGAGAGAGAGAGAGAGAGAGAGAGAGAGAGGGGGAGAGAGAGAGAGGGAGAGAGAGAGACAGAGACAGAGACAGAGAGAGAGGGGAGGAGGGGTGGTGGAAGTCGAATTCGAAATGTATGTACACAGACAGATAAATCTTTGTAAAATGTATGAACAAAAGCCGAATGCAATATTAACTTTATATAGTATATACACTTTAGTACAAGCGGAAAATTGGCTGTGTTGAGAGAGAGAGAGAGAGAGAGAGAGAGAGAGAGAGAGAGAGAGAGAGAGACAGACAGAGAGAGACAGACAGAAAGACAGCATGGAATGTCGTGATCTCACTGTTTGTCGTAACTGCAACAACACGTGGCGACCCCAACCCCTCCCCATCCCCGGGTGTTGTTGCCACAACGTGTCGCAATTGCCACAAAACGAGGGGGACGCCCCCATGGAATGGCGCAACTGTGACAAAACGAAGGGTACACACACACACACACACACACACACACACACACACCACGCCCCGTCCGGAATGTCGCAAGTTGCGACATATTGTGTGAGAAAATCTTTGTTGTCAGATAATTTATCAGAAAATTGTTTGGAGAGAGAGAGAGAGAGAGAGAGAGAGAGAGAGAGAGAGAGAGAGAGAGAGAGAGAGAGAGAGGTTTTATTCATTGGTGTGGCGAAAGCCTATAGTTCGAAGGAGTATGAACACTGACAAGGACTATAATGCCAATGTTTACGGTCAGGACATTCAACAACGGTAAACAGTATCATCAAACGAAAGCATAAAAAAAACAACAACATATAGAAATCAAACACTGATACCAGTACATTACATTTATACCAGTACATTCCATTTTAAAGCATGTAATAGGTAGAACGTACAGTTATTCAAGACAGAGTAATCTTTCTACTCTGAAATATCTTTTAAAGCTATATAGTATAAAAACTCTGGTTGATTGTTTCTTTCAACAACATCGCTCATCTAAAAACCATCAATGATTATTATTCTTTGGATGGATACATCAGTGTCTCAAAATTTCAAAGGTTAACAGAGAACAAACTGAACTTCTTATTCTAGTAAATGGTACAAAAAGCGTACAAATCGTTTTAATGAGGCATGATCTCTTTTTGTATCTTGAAGTATGCATTGTGTGCCCGATAGAGTAAGTCATGGCCCTAGTCATAATCCACAGTCATGCTTTCTTTATAGCTTGAATTATACACAGATACATCAAATCAAAGCCTTGTCACATACATAGTTGTCTGATGCTAAGAGTAGGCAGCTGGCTTCCCTAATGTAGACATTGACGGTGAAAATGATGTCAGCATTAGAGGCAACGTTGCCTAATATTAACACCAGGTGATTACCTTTTGACTGATGTGGATCATGCTATGTAAGGTTGACAGTTAATTAACTCCCATTAGAGGTTAATACATGAAGACAGCCAGTAAATCTCCCTCTCCCTCCCTCTCTCTCTCTCTCTCTCTCTCTCTCTCTCTCTCTCTCTCTCTCTCAACAATTCTTTTAACTAAAAGAAACTTGTTATTTATTGCCTTGCCGAAAATGCCATTCAGGTCCTTTCTTCTTCATTCCTTACCAACAGACACAACCAGCAGTTCATACAAACGTCTGTACATTAAAATTAATGAGAGTAAAAGTATGATGTACCCCAAGGGTCTGTTTTGGGACCTGGACTGTTCCCTTTATACATGGCTTTAAAAATAG
>JADBJO010001490.1:380000-390000 GCA_016801955.1 Conus betulinus
GCTGGGCGGGCAGGCAGGCAGGCGGTGAGCGGGTCGGTTGGTCGGTCGGTCGGCGGTCGGGCCGGATTGGTGCGGTCCAGCTGGAGCGAGTCGGCAGTGGCGATCGTGGAGTTGGAAGTGTCGTGTCAACGCTTGTTACCAGCCGTTCACCTAGCTCCCTGTCTCTTTTAACGTGCCGCCGCCCACGTACACACAGTCCGCGCTTCCCCAGCGCGCCAGCCGAGTCGTGAGGCCGCTCCCTCCACCAGCGGGTGAGTCCACTCCGGCCCGGTGGGGGGTGCGGTGGGGTCGGGTGGGGGTAGGGGGGGTGGGGTGGGGAGTAGAGTGCCTTGACGGAAGGGAGCCCTCCCCCCCTTCCCCGCCACCCCCCCCTACCCCCCCCCCCCCCCCCCCCACGTAGGGCTGGACAGGAAAAGTGGTGGAGGTGGGTGGTGGAAGTGGGAGATGGTGTTTTGTCACTCAGGAAGCGACGTATCGAGCCAGGGGTGCACGTGCGGCGTGGCGGCTTATCAATACGTGGTGACAGCGCCACCGGAGAGGATCGCTGTGCCACTTTAGTGGCGGGGTGGCAGTAGTACCTTGAGTTGTTGTACCACAGTCATCAACCAGCGCCACCTCAATACTTTTCTTTGATTTGGGGGGGTGGGGTGGGGTGGGGTGGGGAGAAGGAGGGGTGGTAAACTGAGGGTAGCAATAATCACGCACGCGCGCGGGCACACACACACACACACACACACACACAACACAACACACACTAATTGAAATTCGTCTCATGTGAATGCGTCTCACACACACACACACACACACACACACACACACACACACACACACACAGAGAGAGAGAGAGAGAGAGAGAGAGACAGGAGAGACAGACAGACAGACAGACAGACATAGACAGAGAGAGAGAGAGAGCAGCGTGAGGAGGAGGATGCAGATAACAACGCAGATCATAAAGAATCAAGGCCCAACCGCATCATTTAATACTATTCCCTCCAAATCCATCCAAGTGTCGAATTTTGCAGAAGTGGCGCTTGCTCTCTTACCACATTTGGAGAGCCGTAATGGAAGTATTCTGTTTCAAACTAAAAGACTGCCCAGGTGACGAGACCAGACAGCGGAAGCAAGCACCTACTATATCACTCACGACCGCAAACGATACAGCGTAGGATTTTGTTGTGTTTTCTTTCTTTCTGTTCAGGTAGGGTGGGTGGGGGGGGGAAATCTGATGATAGGCTTGCGTTCTATTTTTCTGCACGGCTGTTAACTATGGACGGCAAGATACAACGCAGTTTCTCTTGTTCTGCCAGTCATCCATCCCCTCTTCCGTTGGTTGGAGGAGGAGATGGGACGGGTGGGTGTGTGTGTGTGTGTGTGTGTGTGTGTGTGGGGGGGGGGGGGGTGTCTTGTGTGGGACGGGAGTTTTCAAAGCGACTACCCTCCTCGCCCCCTTCGCTCCCTCCCTCCCTCTCCACCCCCAACCCTACTCAGTGTATCTTTTAAATAAATGATGTATTGACTAGTGTATCCGCGGCGCACGTGACCGCATGTATGTCCGTGTGTGTGTGTGTGTGCGCGCAGGCGCGCGCGCATGCGGGGTGTCTTCAGTTTAATATTACCAGTTTCTTAATTCAAAACGCCCTGAGTTGAATAGCTGCCTGTCCTGCCCGTCCAAGCCCACCACCTTCTCCTCGCTTACACAGCCTTCCTGCATGTTGTCCGTGTCCTTTGCCGAACTTGACAATTCAGTTTCGAGATACCCAGGGAAATATTTTTCAAAAATTCAAGTAAAGAAAGACGATAGACTGGATGGATGGGTGTGTGTGTTACTCGCATCAGAAATGAAAAATCCACAAAACTCTACGTGTGAGTGAGTGTGTGTGTGTGGGGGGGGGGGGGGGGGGGGGGGGGGGGGAGGGGGGGGAGGGGGGGGGGGGGGATACGAGCCGTGCGCAAAATTAACGTGAACAAAATGCTAAATTTACAACATTTTGCATACAAATACGAATAGTGAAGCCTGGCCTAACTATTGAGTATGTAATTACAGATTAGCTTCAAGTTTTTTGGATTTTTTTTTTTTTTTTTTTTTTTTTGGGGGGGGGGGGGGGGGGGGGGGGGGGAGGGGGGGGGGGGGGGGGTGGTGGTCTTGATCCCACTACTTTGCACTTTCTTCAGTTTAAAGAAATGGTGTCCTGTGTTAATGGCACCAGAAACATTAAACCGGTATTTGATTGGATATTGGAATAACTAACAGATTTATCGTCTGATGAAGTAGTCCGTCTTCATTAAAGAACCAATACGAAACACTTAAAGCGATCTAAGCATGTTTTATATCACGCCGTGTTTTCTACTGTTGCTGCAAATTCATTAGAAAGAAAACAGCAATGGATAATTGGTCACATAGATAGTCAACCTTTGCTCCAATAAACGTTATTGCGTAGCAACTTGCCTCCCTATGTAAATACTTACGAAGATTGTAGCAGGTTTTTCTAGTTGACATCAATGATATGCATCTCTGAGGAAGCTTACACTGTACTGACAGGCGAAAATGAAACTAGCATGAGTGTGTTTGCCTTGATTGTTTTGGACACTGCACAAACATAGCTGAAGCTTGCACAGTACCCTCTGCCTCCACTCCCAGCCCGCGTCCTCATCACCATAATCATCACCTGGGATTAACGCTTTGTCAGACCAGTTGACGTAGGCTAGAACACCAAGGCTACATCAAAATCCTGTTATGCTCTGCATAGTTAACTATGCGGAGATTATCTTCAGTCGTGACAAGCTCCTAGCGTGACATTATCAGTCTCCAGATTCCCTTGCAGTATGGCTGGAGTCTTTTAGCCAGGGTACGACACCACCACCACCACCACCACCACCACCACCATCTCCATGACCATCACATCTTCCCCAAATATATTTTTTTTGTTCTGCAGAATCAGTTATACGGTATGGACCATGGTATTAGACCCTGACAGCTACAGACTCATTTTCTCAAGAGCCGTAGACATCCTATGCCTGGCTCTCTTCCTGTTTGGATAGTTCATAAAATAAGACAGACCCCGGAATGTGACCTTGTTCAAGGTCAGCATGTCACGTGGTACAACTTGTGATAAACGTCACCATTTGTGGAGTGCATCGGCCTCTTTCCGTGTCATTCTTCAAGGCCACCATGTGCTTGCCTAGTGTGACGTTTCCGCAAAGAAAGTTTGGAACAGTGTTTAGGATAAAAACCAGTATCAGGTTTTGCAGATTTTACGAGGAAAGGTAATATGAAGGAAGATGTCCTCAGCTGAGTAGTTAAATCGTAAAGATGCTGACTGTGCCCTACAACAAAAATACACGTCTTCCATTTGTGCCCAGATACGTCTACTGGCAAAGATTTCTGAAAAATCAATTCCACCATGTTCTGTTATCGAAGAAGAAGAAGAGAAGAAGAGAAAGAAGAAGAAGAAAGAAGAAGAAGAAGAAGACGAACTGGTGGTGTAAAACTTTTCCATTTCGATAAAATTTAATGTAGATCTTTGCTCACAACTTTGATTCCGATTACAGGACTCAAACCAAAACATGCTGCTTACCACTTTATGATCATGGAGCATCTCCAACACTTGTATACAATCATTTCTGGGCGAATCCATCAACGTCTGAAAATTGTGTGTTTCTTAAGTACCCATTGTGAAGAAAGAAAAGTTAGGAGACATGCATGTCGTAACCATTTGGCTATTTGGCTTTCGCCAATTAATACTTGTCTGGGCATTTCCAAAACACTCCAGACCGTGCCGTGTATCTCTCGTGGAGGCTGGTATACGGAGAGAGAGAGAGAGAGAGAGAGAGAGAGAGAGAGAGGAGAGAGAGAGAGAGAGAGAGAGAGAGAGTGTTATCATACAGCATCATGTTACCACGAGCTGCTTTGCTGTTGTCAGTACTGTCATTATAACACAGGATTGGTGGCGTCGGCAAAAAATAAATTCGATGGAGAAGATGAAGTTTATTTGCCTGTATCTACTGTCTCTTTCTGTGGGCCTCTGCTCTGTTTCTAACGCTGTTCATCTGTGACAGACATTTCCGGTGGCTTTTGGTTCGATTGACAGGAGGCTGGTCGGTGGTCGTTAACCGCAGAATGACAACTGTTTGTTTGCATCTGCCATCAATGTTAAACGGCGACAGAGTGATTTCCTGTAGTAGAACAGCATTAGGCGTGGTGACTAAAGCACGTGGAAGACCTTCGACGGGCATACCGAACAGATTACATGCGATACAGGTTCAAATGTTTCAAAGCTGCTCAAAAAACACGTCTTGCCGGGAGCCAGACAAGGGAAGCCACTCACATACAGAGGAGAGAGAGAGAGAGAGAGAGAGAGAGAGAGAGAGAGAGAGACGGGTTTCCGTCGATCCTTGGGAACGGTAGTTGTTGGACGTGGGCGGTGACAGGGCCTAATGGTCTGTGGACGGCAGTGTAAGCAACACCCGGTACCTCGCCCGCATTCCAGCCGCACAGATCGGCACGCTCATTGCTCCGTCAGTGTGGTGGTGAGCTCTTCGGAGCTGGTTTTGTATTGCTGTGCTTATGTTGCTGCTCACATAGGCATAAGTTTTAAGGGAAGCAAGAGTAAATGGTGGGTTAGACCTTGCACCGCAAGAAGAGAGATGACAATTTTCCTGCAAAAACTGCGCCAAGAGAATATCGAAGGTTTCGGTGTTGTAGTTTTTGCTTGTTTGTTTTGTTTCTTTGGGTTGTCCGTTGCTTGTTTGGCTTTGATCTACCTCTCAGTATTCTGTAATCCAGTATATCTAAATATTTACTGACAAAAAAAATGCCACACATTAAAATTTAAATCAAAATGAAATAAAATATAAGAACAAAATAACACTGTTAGAGTTCTGGTACTAGATTAGATAGATCATTTTCGCCAGATCATTTTCGGCAGATGTCCACATACTTTCAATGTTCATTCAGGATTATACTGGGATCAAAGTATTGGCAACTGCCAAAAAGTAAAGCTCAGATCAATGAAATGGTGAGGGAGCTGATGACCTAGAAGAAAATATCACTAATGATACTTCTACTCTTACTCAAACTACTTCTAGTGCTGCTGCTGCCGCTGCTGCTGTTGCAACTACTTCTACTTTGCAACGACTACTGCTGCTGCTGCTGCTGCTGCTGCCGCTGCTAATGCTGATATTACTGATACTGCATACACTTTTCTTGCTGTTACTGCTTCTGCCTCTACTGCAACTTGTATTAGTTTCATTCTCGTTGTTAGTTTTCTGTTCCTACACCATTTCATCGTCTTGACCTCGGCCTCTGTCAGTTGGCGATATGATATCAGGCTGGTGCCATGGGAACACTTAAAAATATTTCGGTATTGAGGGAGTTAGTACCAATCCAATTCCGCTGAAATCAAAGCTTAGATTTGCTTAAATGTCTTTTTTCTCTTTTTGGTCAGGTCTTTTCTTACTTTCTGTAATGTAAACACAGCTGCTTATCGCTGCCGCAAACAAACGAGCAAGCAATGGAAACAAACAAATCAAGGTACATTGTTTACTATTTATCCTAACTATTTTCATATTCTATTTTTGCATTTGTATTATTAGTCATTTCCAATTTCTGTCATCATCCTCATAGCCATCATCATCATTGTAAGACTCGCCATCTGCGATTTCTTTGTTTCAAACGTAAACAACTGAGCAACATTATTCAAGCAAAAGAGACTACGGGGGCCCATCTTGAGATGTCGACTTGTGCAGTGGGCACAAACGTGTGGGTATGATGTGCTGTTTAGATTCCTGTCCACAGACCGTTAGGCACGATCACCGCCGTGCAAAAGACAACCCAAAGCCCAGTTCGAGGAGAAGTTCCATACATACCGACTTTAATGCTGCTTTTGCCGCCGCCACAATGCCGCTGCTGCTTCTGCTGCTGCTATTACTACTACTGCTCCTGGTGCAGCGATTGCTACCACCACTACACTTAGTGCCGCTGCAGCTGCTGCCAAATGCAGCTGCTGCCTCTACTATTGCTACCACTGCTGCTGCTACTGCTGCTACTACCTACCAATGCTGCTCCTTCTGGTACTGCTGCTGCTGTAACTACCACTATTATTACTGCTGCTGCTCTTGTTACTATTACTACTGCTGCTGCTGCTACTACTACTGTTGCTGCTGCTGCTGTTGCTACTACTGCAACTGCTACTGCTGCTGCAAATGCTGTTGCTACTACTACTGCTGCTGTTGCCATTACTACTGTTGTTGTTGCTTCTCCTGTTGCTACTGTTGCTGCTACTATTTCTCCTACTAGTAGTGCTACTTCCACTACTATGTTGCTGTTGCTGCTGCTATTGCGGCCGCTGTTCCTGCGATTAAAAACTACTGCTGCTGCTGTTACTGCCTCTGCTACTTCTACTGCTGGTGGTGCTGCTGCTGGTACTTTTGCTACTGCTGCTGCTGCTGCTATTTTTACTTCTGCTGCTGTTGCTGGTCAAGTCGGTACTGCTGTGTTACTTTTATTGCTGATGCGCGCTACTACCAGTGCTTCTGCTGCTGCTTCTGCTGTTGCTGCTACTACTACTGTTGCTGTTGCTGCTGCTGCTACTACTACTGCTGCTGCTGCTGCAGCTGCTGCTACTTCGATTGCTACTGCTACACCGGCTGCTGCGGCGGTTACCACCACCACCACCACCACCACTTTTACTACTACTGCTACTGCTACTACTACTAGTGCTACTACTACTACTACTACTACTACTACTACGTACGTCTTCTACTACTACCACAAGTAGCCTACTATTGCTACTGCTCGATGTGGTTATCAAGGTCAAAACTAGTATCGAGCGAAAGGACAGTTTAGATGCACAATTAACTTTTTTCATTTTCATATCTTGAATTTCGTTTTGTTTAATTGTTATTTTCATTGTTCCTTGGTTTTACTGCAGATGTATTGACGCCACAGTGCATGCTAAAAAAGCAAGAGTAATGGACGTTTCAGAACGTGTCACCAAATCTACAGGCTTAGTTTCACTATCCAATAAATAATGTTCGTGCATGACTGACACTCTAGCGACCATATACAAGATAAGGAACGATCGAAAGCTGTGACAAATGATGCCCAGTTTGCTTCTTGAAAACATGCGTGGAAAACTGCATCTAACCTTGCTTCCACACAACTCGGAAGCCTTTATGTTCCACGGCATTCCGCGTAGTGTGTAAAGGATGCTCGAGGCACATGTTTGGCTATCGGTAGGCTCACCGACCTAAATCACATGCCCCTTCCAAACACAGTAGACACGAATAGGTGATAACATCAGTACAGAACGGACGTCAGCCCTCGAGTTTAGTCTTTCGTATTTGTCACATTTCTGTTGTAAAGGGCGACAATTTCGGTCGTATCATCCGCAGTGTCGAGGCTGGTTTGCCTAATTGTCACTGGCGACAATTTGGCCGATGGCGATCATTTAGAGTGCAATGTGTGTGTATGTGTGTGTGTGTGTGTGTGTGTGTGTGTGTGTGTGTGTGTGTGTGTGTGAGAGAGAGAGAGAGAGAGAGAGAGAGAGAGAGAGAGAGAGAGAGTACTTGTACCACTGGCAAATTGTGTTCACTTTTTTCCCCCTCATAGGTCTAAATGCCGTCAAATTTTGACAGTTAGAATATTCAAGACATAAATCTGTGATTTATAAAATCACAAAAAAGAAAAAAACACAACAACAATAACAACAACAACAACAACAACAACAACAAAAGCATAAAGAATTTAGCCCTTAGAATAAGTTTTTCTTTTAGAAAAATAAGACAACGGTACCTTTAACACCCTCTCTTACAATTTTTTTTAGAACGCACAAATGAATCGTACAGCGAATATATCGTGCATGGAATCATGGAACAAGATGATACTTTGGCAATTTGCTCATCAAGAACAAGGTCTATATGCAACAGAAGCAGAAATTCTGCACAAAATGTCCACTCGTAAAAGGATTTCCTGGAATAATTTTTACGTGTAAAAAGTTTTAGCGGACTTTTATTCTGCCTACGATCAGTCTTTTATGACCGGCAACGGTTATTGTCGAGCGTTGTTGACCATTTCACACACACACGCGCGCGCGCGCATACACGCACACACGCACGCAAGCATGCACATATACGCTCTCTCTCTAAACACACACACACACACACACACACACACACACACACACACACACAGACCTACAAAAAACATGGAAAGACATGCGCGAGCGCATGCAAGCACACACACACACACACACACACACGCGCGCGCGCGCGCGCGCGCGCACACGCACCCTCTTACACACACACATACACGCGCGCGCGTGCACACACGTACAGACGCACACACACAGATGCACATACGTGATCAGCAGGCGCGCACGGACACACACACACACACACACACACACACACACACACACACACACACATGTACACACACACAGAAATATATATTGACAGAAATATTGTCTATTAGCACTTTGATTGATTTTCGATTTTCGCTTCTCGCTTTTGATAATATAAATTATATTAGTCTTTTCTTTGTATATTGTTTAATTTTGCTTAGACTGACTATAAGACTTGCTCGAGGCCTTGGTATCTTTGCTCAGGGCTCGAGCGAGTGTGTATATGTATGATAGATATATATATATATATATATATATATATATATATATATATATATATATATATATATATATATATCGATTCTTAAAAATTCCATTTCATTTTTTGTTATATATAGTTAAAATTTAAGAAAACTCTTCTTCACTAAGTCCACAACTAACTGCTACATGTCGTTAACTTTGGACACATGGCCTACTAAACAGGGACTCCGAATAGGCTATTTGAATATCAACAAACTCAAGAAAAAAAAAAGACGATGTTGCAAATATTCTCCATAACAGTGGGTAACAACTTTCACTTATTTTGTTTTGCGGAATCCCGTTTGTCCTCAGAAATAACAAATGCTGATATGAGCATACCGGGATATAAAACAATTAGACTTGATCCGTGCAAACCTAAAAGTACAGGCCTACTTTTGTACCTAGCATCTTCATTAAACTGTAAAAAACTAAACAGCCTTGAAAACTATGGGATTGAATCTGTATGGATTGAAATCAGTATGAAAAACAATAAACCACTTATTATAGGATTTTTTTATACAGAAATCCATCTGAAACTTTGGACTGGCAAGATAAATTTCATGTTCTCATGGATGAAGTAACAATGCTAAGCCTTGAAACTATTATTTTGGAGACTTTAATATAGATTTAATGAAACCTAAACCCAAGTGGCATCAAACTACACCTTACACGGTCTTGAACAACTTATTGACATACCAAACCGTATAACTGAACAGTCAAGTACCTTAATAGATCACATTTATACAAACACAAAACAGTCCATCATTGAAGTATGCTCTCCGCCATGTGGATGTAGCGATCATAATCCCGTTTGTCTGACGTGGTTTCAAAAACCGTATAAAAATTCCAAAAGTAGGGCACAAGATAATATATTATAGGAGCTTTAGAAACTTAAAGGAAGAAGATTTCCTTTCAGACCTTGCCACAGCACAATTGGAATATATACACAAAATAAGAGATCCTGATGATGCAACTGAATTTTGGATTAACACATTTATTTTCTGTGTATAACAAACATGCTCCATTCATCAAAAAAAGAGTCAGACAAGAAGCAAAACCACCGTGGATAACAAAAGAAAATAGATATCGAAATTAACGTAAGAAATCAGTTAAGCAATGCCGGGAACAAATAAAGAATTCCGTAAACAAAGAAATAAGGTAAACTCAATGAAACGTAAATCTAAGCGTAATTACTTTCAAAAGATGTTAATTTCTACAAAGGATTCACGTCAGATTTGGAAAGCAATTAACATGTTGAATAATAAACAAGTCTCAAGAAATCAGGAAATTATCACAGATGTAACTGCAGATCAGTTATTAACAACCATTTTGCTAGTATCAAAGAAAAAATCATATCA